>CAUYRH010092163.1:0-28276 GCA_963574655.1 Perodicticus potto | reverse complement strand
CATTATTTGCGGCCGCGCTCCCCCGGGGGGGCGGGCCGTCTGGATTATAAGGAACTCAGTCAGAATAACAAAAAACACGGAGTGTCCGGTGTCATTTCAACAGGGGTTATGTTATACAAAGAACTAACGATCGTATAATATACACATATATATACCCTGAGGCTAGAGGCCTAGAGGAGGATACGGGGAAAGACCGGGAGAGGAACGGAGAGAGCTTCTCTCTCACTACTTGAAATCTCTCCCACTACCAGGAGCTTTGGTGTTTTCTGTATTCTTTTCTGTAAATCAATTCTGTCTTACCACAGAGGGGTGGGGTGGGGGAGAAAATAATGTAATGAAGAATAATAAAATACATGTATTTAAAAAAAAAAGAATTTAGAATTTCCACATTCCTAAACTTACTATTAATCCAATGTGAATGGGGAATGAAGACACTATCAACCATTGAAAGTCGCAAAACATTTTTTTTCAGACTTTTTCAGGATGCCCTTGGAGAATCTGCTCCAGCAAAATAAACAGAAGAAACAAAGAAAGAGAGTACTAGAAGCTCCGGGAAGCAGGGAAGTTAGCACACCCGGGAAAAACAAACAT
The DNA here is from genome assembly GCA_963574655.1 of Perodicticus potto. NCBI lineage: Eukaryota > Metazoa > Chordata > Mammalia > Primates > Lorisidae > Perodicticus > Perodicticus potto. The sequence continues at coordinate 27,685 of CAUYRH010092163.1, read as the reverse complement.
TCGGGGGATGACGAGACAGTTCCAGAACTACAGCCTTACTGCAGTTTCAGACAAGTGCAGAACTGCTGGGCACAAGGGGACGGGGGGCTCCAGGGGACACATGCTCAAAAAGAAAGCCACATGGTTAGAATATTTAACGTGTTTGAAATGATCCGGAGGACAGTTTCAGTTATGTGAGAGCCGTGTTCTTCACCCTTTGTTATTTCACAGCACACTTGAACCTACAGTTAAATGTCTGCAGCACACTTAAATTGTGTTGATCAAAAAGTAAGAAAAGGAATATACTTATTGTGCTTTCGGGCGGCGCCTGTGGCTCAGCGAGTAGGGCTCTGGGCCCATATACCAAGGGTGATGGGTTCAAACCCTGCCCTAGCTGAACTGCAAAACAAAAAAATAGCTGGGTGTTGTGGCAGGCACCTGTAGTCCCAGCTACTCGGGAGGCTGAGGCAAGAGAATCGCCTAAGCCCAAGAGCTGTGTGAGGCCATGGAACTCTACTGAAGGCAATAAAGTGAGACTCTGTCTCCACACACACAAAAAAAGAATATACTTATTGTGCTTTGAATCTTTTTTGAGAATAACTTAATGATATTTTAAAAATTTCACAGCACACCTAAGATCCTCTCTCATGACACACCAGTTGAAAGTCACTGTGTTGGAGAGGTTGGTATGAGTTATTGACAGACACAGGGCACTAACCAAACAGACCATAAATCACTTATAACCCAAAGTGATATAAGAAGGCATTAAAGAAAGAAAAGGTAACACCTGTGACCCAACAAGGACTAATAGTTATTTAACCAACTAAGAACATATGGGTTTAAACACCAACGGTGATGAGTATGCTGGGAGCAGTGGAGAGTGGGAAATGAAAGGGCAGAATGTCTGTCAAAGTCCATGTGGGCTACTCCAGAGGAATGCCGAGGCTGGGTAATTTACAGGAAAGAAGGTTGATGTGGCTTACTGTTCTGCAGGCTGCACAAGATGCACGACACAGCCCTCTGCATCTGGTGAGAGCGTTGGGAAGCTTCCACTCACACAGAAGGGGAAGGAGAGCTGGTGTGTGCAGAACGCACCTGGTGACAGAGGAAGCAAGAGAGAGTGGAGGGAGGTGCCAGGCTATTTTTAACAACCAGCTCCTGAAGGAAGTAAAAAGTGAGAACTCATTGTCATGAGGAGGGGACCAAGCCATTCATGAGGGATCTATACCCCCTAAAACCCAAACACTTCCTGGAAGGCCCCACCTCCGACATTAGGGATTAAACTTCAGCAGGAGGTATTGGAAGAACAAACATTCAAACTGGAGCAGTGTCCTATTTCATAGACAGCAATAGGTGACATCTCCAACTAAAGGATCAAGAATTAGTAAGTATGGACTGGGCACCATGGTTCGCACCTAAAATCCTAGCACTCTGGGAAACCAAGACGGGTGGATCGATTGAGCTCAGAGTTCGAGACCAGCCTAAGCAAGAGCTACGCTGTCTCTACTAAAAACTAGCCAGGCGTTGTAACAGGCGCCTGTAGTCTCCAGCCTCTTGGGACGCTGAGGCAGGAGGATAGCGTGAGCCCAAGAATTTGAGGCTGTTGTGACCTACGACGAAAGGACAGGGGACAAAAAATACTTTGTAAGTGATTCAATGCAGAACTACGTCCTTGAACTATTTACATATGTGCTAGTAATATTTACTAAAAAAGGAGTTCTTCTTGAAGAGCTGGAGTTCACCAGCATGAAGAACGTGCCCATTTCTCCTGGTTTCCATTGCTTTTGGTCAGGTGAGCAATGCTCTGTGGATTTCTTTAGGGGACTGGGAAGGTCTTTGTAAACTTGATCTTGCCACAGTATATCAACAGCTGTTCTTTGATGATGGTATTCCAGATGCCCAAACCATCATCATGCATCAAGGAAACTGCCAAGTCACATTCCTTTGCTTTGGAATTCCCATTGCCTCTGGAGTATTCCATTGTTTGGCAAAGACTCCGATTTCTACAATTGCTACTAACACCACATTTCAGCAGGTGTTATGGGATTACTGGTGGGAGGAGAGAAAAACTTTGGCATTCTAAGTATATGTGCTGGTGCCACTCTCTCTGTTTGCTACGTGATGCATTTATAAGAAGAGTCAAACAGACTTTCTGGAAGTGCCATTGCACTGCTGCCTCATATCGAGCTTAGTGTTAAGTTGGGTCTAAAGTGTTTAAAAATCCTTTTCACACATGCTACTGTTAAGCTTGATCTTCTCAAGTTCATATTTGGATTTAAGTTCCTGACCTTATTCATCCCTCCCTTATGGCTTAAGGGACACTCTGTCATTCAACACATATTTCACCTCCGATAGCTTCATGTCATCCACCTATTTCACAAGAGCCCCTCTGAGATATTAGGTCAGTTGCTTGAAATAATGGTAAATCGCAGGGTGCCAAGGCCACCTGCTTTGCAGCCATTGATTAATCAGTTTCAAATGAACCCAATTATGATGCCATCCGCTTCTTCCAAACTTCTCCAGCACGTCCCATGGATATTACGTCAGATGACTTGAACTCCAGAATCATTACGTCTGTCACTTTCTGGACTGCTCACTGATTTAGTAATACTTCCACAAAAAGGAAATGTAAATAATTTTATATGAAGTTTTACATGAACGCATTCTGACTTAATAATAGCTGTTTCCTCTTCTGAAGATATAAACCATTTTTTCTAAAACATCAATTTTAGAATTTTCCCCAAGAGTGCTGTCAAGGTCAAAATAACCTACTTTCTTCTTTTGAAAATAAGGTCATGTGCTTTTAGCACCTCTGTTTTTCATGGTTCTTCAAAGATCATTGACAATGTTCCATGCATCTTGTAAAAAGCAATCTTAGTATTCTAAGACATAATTTGGCTGGATAACACTACTTTTTGCTCATGTTAGACTTCAGTTTCTACTCTTCATTTCCTCCTCAGGACTATTCTCTCGTAGCCCTCATGTCAAATCAAAATAAGAACTGAAGAGCATGACAAACTGCAGGTGTTCAGGGATGGTGAGAAGAGCCTACTCAAAAGTGGATAGCTGTAGGTCAGTAATTATGTTAAATTTAAATTGTCTGAAGTCTCCTCCTAAAAGACAAAGGTGGATGACCATGCAGATTAAATAACAAAGCCCAATTTTCCGGCTTACAATCTGACAATTAAAACCTATGGATACAGAAAGTTTCACAGTAAAAAATATGAAAAAATACATACCATGCAAACACTAAGTGAAAAAAAGCATGTGTATAAATATCAAATAAAGTAGTCTTTATTGAAGTCATTCCTAGAGAAAAAGAGAGATATTTTACAATGATCAATTCACAAGAAAGATATAATAACCCAAGATATAAAAACCTCACCAAGTACAACAACTTGGCGAGGTTTCATCACCTTGGTATATCAGTGTCTCACAGATGTGTTGCTGTGGAAGTGTGATGGTGTCTTGCTGAGGGGCGTTCATTGTTGATATGCGTTTTTGTGTGCTATCACACGAGAATGTCAGAGCCTGAATTACAGCAACAAATAGACGTTTGTAAATTTCTTGCTAAACTTGGCAGGAGTGAAAGTGAAATCAGAGACTTGTTAGTATAAGTTTGTGGGGATAATGCCATGAAGAAAATGGCAGTGTACAATCGAATAAACATTTTTTCTGAGGGGAGAGAAAGTGTCACTGATGTAGAGAAGTCAGGTCCATCAGTAACAAGCAGAACTGACTGTGAGAAGCATAGCAGACCAACTCAACATCTATAGAGAAACAGATGGGAAAATCTCAGCTGAAAACCTTGGCCCCAAACCCATGGCGCTTGCATCACAACAACGTACCAGCTCACACAGCACTGTCTTTGAGGGAGCTTTTAGCTACTACACAAATAACTGTGTTGGAACACCCTCCCTGATCACCTGATCTGGCCCCCAATGACTTTTTTCTTTACCCAAAGATAAACAATATTCAAAAATATTGAAAGGAAGATATTTTGATGACATTCAGGACGTAAAGGGTAGTATGACAACACCTTTGATGTCCATTTCAAAAAAGCCTTCTAAAATCGCTTTGACGGGTGGACTAGGAGCTGGCATCAGTGCAGAGCTTCCCAAGGGCAATACCTGGAAAGTGACCAGTATGATATTCAGCAATGAGGTACGTAGCACTTTTTCTGGGATGAGTTCGTGAACTTAATTGTCAGGCTGGCTTTAGAACCCTCTATGTAACTAGCCACTGAGTTTACACATTTGCATATCCTATGGCCCAGCATTTCTACCTCTATGGATGTATATGCCCAACAGAAACACATCAGATATTTACCCTAAGACATGTACAGGAATGTTTATAGCAGTATGTTTTGTGAAAGATAAGAATAAAAAACAAGCCAAATATGTATGAAAAGCAGAATGAATACATAGTAGTTTGTTCAAATAATGGATTGCTATAGCATAGAATAGACCAAATGAATGCTATATGTATCAAAGGGGAGAATGTCATAAACATGTCGGTGAGTGAATAAAGTCAGAGTCACCACAACACACTCCCTCTCTCCCTCTCTCTTTCTCTCTCTCAGCTTTTATTTATACGAAATGCAAAATTAGGCAAATCTCTAGTGTCAGAAATCCAGATATGAAGGGAAGGTAGGGCTGGTGTTTAGGAAAAACAAGGAGGATGTTTCTGGGGTGCTGGTTAGTGTTCAGTTTCTTGACTTGTGTAGTTACTTTTCACAATTCATGAGCTGTACATTGATAATTTGTACCTTTCTGCCTACATAAGCTTATTATGTATTTTAAATATACAGTGAAACCTCTGTGAATTGACAACCCAAGGGATTGTAACAAACCAGTCAACATAGGGAGGTGGTCAACATCAGCAACGAGGCCTCCTGTACTGAAAAATATACGTGGTCCATGTCCAGTCTATGAAAATTAGGTCAATGTAAGGAGAGGGTCAACCGTGGAGGTTCTACTGTATTATACAATTAACTGATTTGTAAAAATGAAGAAGACTCCCACAACCTTTTATCGGTGAGGATATAGGACTGTAATTCTCATTCACTGCTGGTGGGATTGTTAATTGGTAGAGAACAGACTAGCACTGAGACTGACTAAGATTGAGAACTGGACTGTGATCTACAAATCCAGCCTAACTATGTCCTTGAACAATGTCATGTGAATGTGCCCTGGAGTATCTGTAGCGTTATTTCCAAACTGAAAACCACATACATCATATATATCAACAAATGTATGTTATGATATATCTATAAAATGAATGTAAAATCTAAACCATTAAACTATAGCTACCAGCATCAACGTGGACGAACTACACGAACATGATGCTAATCTAAAAAAGACACAAAATCACTCATGCAGGGGCAGTTCATTCGTGTGAGGTTCAGCAACATGCAAAACTAAGCAATTCCTTCACGAATGCCATTTATATATAGCAAAACTAAAAATAAGGTAAAGGTGTCATTATCATAAAATGTAGAGGCGTGATTACACACAAGGGTGGGGCAGCTGGTGAATGTGATTTGTGGGCTGTAATTCTATGGGGTCGTGCCAATGTCCTCTCTCGGACCTCACCGTTTTTTCATGGACATTTGCTTTATGCATATTTATTAAGCTAAAATATATGCTATGTGAATATATGTATATGTATGTGTATATATCTGTATATATTCTATATCTTTCCATCTATATGTAATATTTCATAGTAAGAAAATGCTAAAATATTTTCCAAGAGGTTTATGTATTATGGAATGAGTTATTTTTCCACAAGGATTATTTTTATGGTGAAAGCATGTATTTTTATTCCTGATGACAGCTATCCCAATATCTTGGCCATAGAATGTTCAGAACATTCAGACATTATCCATATGAGATGATTGATGAGGATCTGTCTGCTCACCTAATTCTGATATTGAAAAGAATGGAAGATCCAGGGTTTGAAACCCACATAGCTCCCAGAGTCCAGGAAACTGCACAAATTATAAAGAGGGCATGCTGTTGGGCAAGACTGCTAAGCTTTTATGACATCTTTAATAACTGCTTAAAATATTGTGGCATCAACAAAGCACCCAAATAAACATGCCCCTTGAGCAAGCAGCCTTTTTTATTCTTTTAAAGAATGTAGCACCTGCCAGGCTATTTTTGTATAATACACTCCACTCTGAGTTCCCTATTTGTGATACATTTATCACCAGATAGCAACATGTTAATATATCTGAAAATGTATCTTTATTTACTCAAAAATTTATCAGAAACTTTGGCCAAGCTATCTGCATCTTTCCTCATCTCCCCATAAAACAATGAAGAAAAGGGACACTGTAGGCTAATCATCATGCTGCCCATACCAGCCTCCGTGAGGAGTCACGTTAATAAATGTCCACTGGCGGTTTTTTGCTGCTCAGAACCTCCCCTGATGTTTTGCTACTCAGGTTGATCCTATCAAGTACCAGAAGGTCAGTGGGAGGTTTCTTCAATCTTTCCTCAGGGATGTCTACCCAATCTAATTTAGGATTTACAAGACAAAAGGAGAGTTTTCTGGATATTTCTCTAACAGCTCAGATTCTTAGCTCATTTCTTCCACAGTAACTAGTCACCCTGGGTAGAGTGCCTTGAAGTCATCATAGCTCACAGCAACCTCAAACTCATGGGTTCTAGTGATCCTCTTGCCTCAGCCTCCCGAGCAGCTGGGATTACAGACACTTGCCACAACGCTCAGCTAGATTTTTCTATTTTAAGTAGAGACAGAGTCTTGCACTTGCTCAGGCTGGTCTTGAACTCCTGAACCAAGCAATCCACCTGCCTCAGCCTCCCAAAATGCTAGGATTACAGGCGTGAGCCGCCATGCCCAGCCAGTAGCTAGGATTTTCAGATCATATTTTGCTGGGACAGTGTGGATGAAATTTCACAAGGCTGCCTCAGAACAGATCTGAAGTATGGACTGCTTCTCCTACCATTGTCAAGCTGAGCACATATCAAGGCACCATGAGTAGAGACATCTGCTGTTGGCATTTTCATTTTTATCTCGTGTAACTGCTGGAGTTGAGTTGCTATGTATCAGGGCACATAGCAGTTTTTTGTTTGACAAAAGTTATTTGGACAGAGGTATGGTGTGTTGGGCATGAGGAACTGCTCTCTCCCAATGAAGCTATTTTATTCTGGGGGGATGATTTATTAAGTTAGTGTAGTGCTATCCAGAGTAGCTCTGAAGCTATTACAAAAACTGTCTATCTCTCTGACTATTCATTCTTTCCTATCTTTTATATCTTTCTTTTCTTCATCTTCTTTTTTTTTATTATAAAACTTCTTTCTAACATAATGAAACAGCGCTGCGAAAGTGACCCTACAGTTGATGCTGGCAATTTATTAGTATTTGATGTAGTTTTAAAATGTTCTTTTTATAAGTTATTTCTTGGCTTTCTTTCAAATGCCTGGAGAGGCCACATTTTCTCCTCGAGGAAGGGCCATATTCGGAAGGGGAAAAGGATAAGGTGTAGGCAGGAAAACAAAGCTTCAGATTCCTCTGGTGTTTCCTTTTCTCCGGGATGACTGTGTCCTTGAGCAGGCCGCTGGCCAGCTTCCATAGCCACAGGTCATTGCTTCTACCTCCATTCGCCCTCGTCTCAGACCATCACACTAAGCCAGAATTGCTTCCATCCATAGCGCAGCCTGAGCTCCAACTCCACTGTCATTGCAACACTGCTATTCATTTGGGAAGCATTTAATTAACATCAGTGTAACAGACACGACAGACACCCCAGGGATCCCACTCACAGGCTGTTGTGGGTGCTGCTGCTAATCAATAATCCAGCGTCCCTGGAGGATTGTTGTCCTGGGAGTCTTGGAGCCTTCTTATTGGGAGGTGCCTGGGTAGTAAGCCCTCCCCACTATCAATCACCCCTAGGTGGACCAGAGCCATTGACTGCCCTGGAGAGGGGATAAAAAAGCCCCCTCTCACTTCTAGTGGGACAGATCCCGAGATACAATTTCAACTTCGTTTTTCCCCCATGAGACCAAGACAAGCATAGACCTCATTCAAAACTGCTGCCTTGTTAGACACCACCCCTCCACCCCACCTGCTTTCTCTCTTTCCAGACTCTCTTCCCAGTCTACTTCTCCTGCAGCTGTCTTCTGAGAGTGCTGGAAAGGGCCACAAAGGGGTGGAGAGCTGCTTTGGATTCACGCTGACAAGTCAGCCTGCCACAGTTTCATATCAATGCCTGAAAAAGATAGGAGATTCCAATGTCAGAGAACAATTTCCTGCACGTGGCAATAGCTGTAGCCAGAGTTTCATCAATTTGGCACTGATGGTGCTAAGCCCTTACTTTCAGAGGCCAGATAACAGCTGCATTACAGGAGAAACGGCCTGAGCTTCGGGACACTGAATCTTTTCTAACGGGAAGTAAACTGTTAGTAAGTATCTGGCCCTTTGTTGGGGAGGCGTTGATTCTGTCTTCCAAGGCTGTTCACTATACAAACACCCTTCACAAGACAGTCCAGGATGTAAAACGCGTTATAGATCCACCGAGAATTGTCACCCAACAATACTCTTTCAATGGCATCTGGAAAAATCTCCCACTATTATGTTAAAGTTCTAACAATTCAGCTTGTTTCTTCTGCGTGTGAATTTTTTTCCTTGTGTGCTCAGTGGGGGTGTTCATTTTTGTAGCTGTTGTCTGTAGAGTGTTGGAAACCTCTGCCGTCCCTTTTTGGTCTAGTTGCTGTGATGAGTAGAGCTGACGGCTGGATTGCTGAGGAAATCCCTCCACCCAGAGGAGGATCAGCAACAACCCAGGCATCCTCCGGCAGCTGTCTTGGAACCTACTTGCCCAGATTTGTAACTACCTTCCCAGTCATCTTCCTTCACAGGCAATAGAATTGAGGACGTGCTGCCTGGTTGATGGTAAAACTTCGTGGCGATATTCACTACAGATTCCCCTGGATTTCCTTCAGTTCCTCTTACTTACCCCCAAGAAATCTTCAGTTTTCTTCTAGAAATCTCATCGTTGTCAGCACCCGATCCTTTTGCTACAACTGTCAGAACTGCGAAGGGTCTGAGATTCTTTTCTCTTTGTAAACCACCAGGTTAACACGCCACCGTTTCAAGGATGCTGGAAGAAGAAAGGAGTGTCTGGTATCAGGGACAAAGAATAGTTTGTCACACCTGGGTACAGCAGCCGGCACTTTGGCGTTGGTGCCCCTAACTCTATTGCCCACAAGATGGACAAAGGGATCCGAGTGACGCTGAGATACAAGGTGGGTTATATTATCGAAGAGAAAGCTTTACTTTATACTGGACAGTGAGCAAATCTGCCTGACCTTTGTTCTGAAAGGAAACAATGTCTTTATAATACTGGAAAATAAACCCACTCTTTGGTGCAGATGGAGTCAATAGCTCTAGCTTCCATAGCCCTGCTACATAAATAAAATTGAAAAGACAGTTTGGAACAAATGCAGCCAGTGCCTCTGCTCATAAACCATATAGAAGTAAGCGAGACCTATGAAGAATTCTCTCCCAGTAAACATTCCTTTAGTGAATCAATTTCATTTGAAGCTCTGTCTCTAACTCTGCAGTTTTGGGACTCAGTGAAAATAAAACCAAAGAGTCAGAGGTGAAGTTTGAAAACCACAATGATAATGATCATTACTGAATGATGTAATTTTGTAGCTTACTATTTGAGGTGGAGTGATGGTGAAGGTATTTTTGGTAGCCATACGTATTTGGCTCTCTTTCCTGGTACTGTAGTTGATAAATTCTAATTACTGAGAGAACAATGGATGTTTGCCAAAGGACCAACGTCAACAGAAACATTTTCAAATGGAAACAGCTAGATGAAATGTTTAATGCTGCCAGCTTTGCAAACGACATCGTTGGCACAAATCACCTTACTGGCATCCTAGACATTTCTTTCTAGACCAATTCATGGGGCTCCTTTCCTTTCATTTCCCTTCCCTTCTCATCTCTTCCCTTCCTTTTCTTTTCTTGTTCCTTCTGTCTGCCTTCCTCCCTTTCTTCCTCCTTTTTTAAAAATCAGTTAGGCTCATGGACTTTATTTCTTGGTTGAAACATTATTACTTCCTTGATAAGAGTCTATATAACTTGGACAATGAAGAATTTGGGGTTCCATGATATGCAAAAGCAGTGAAGAGTCTTCACAGTTATGCATGAAGGCCATAGAGATACGTCTGTGTCCGCATGTTTAACACAAGGTTATAGTGTATGTGCATGACTACAAGTGAGTTCTGCGGCCCATCTGGATCTTCTTGAATATTTTCCATTGCTGCATATAAGTAATTCCTGTCTGTCTCAGAAGTTTAAATGAATACCGTCTGTCACAGGGGTCTATAACTCAGCACTGCGGCTATGATATCGCGGCCCCCTCGGCAGCCAGTGCAACTTGGTGAGCACTGAAGATTGTAATTAGTCATTAGCTCTTTCTATTTTATTTTCTCTTTCTCATAGAAAAGTTAGTACATACTGCAAATCAGTAATTGTGCAAGTGGCTTAGAAATAATCAGTTGACAAGGCTTCAATATAGAAAAAAGAAGAAAAGAATAATAAAATATTTGAGGACTATCTACGAGCCAGGAGCCTTCCATCTTCTCATATCAATCTTGAGATAAAAGATATTACCTATATAGAACAGAGGAGAAGTAAGTGTCTGACAGGTTAACTGCCTCATCCCACACCTAGGAGTTGGTAAAGTGGGGGTGTAAACCTGATCAATTCTCACTTTTCTTTTCAACCAACCACATTGACTTAAGCCAGGAATAATTACTCCACCCGAGCAGACTGAACCCGATTCATATCTCTAGCCGAGAACTTTTCGTATTCCTAACCCAGGACACATAAAAAAAAAAAAAGAAGAAGAAGAATGCCTCGGCCTTACCCGAGACCAACTGAATTCCCCTTCTGGAGAAGGGGAACAGATCGTTCCACTAAAACTTCTGCTGATTGATGATTCTAAGGTGGATTCAAGTTCGAGACCTTCCATCTCACACAATTCATTCCTTTTCAGAGCCCTTTGGTTGTTCCACTTCAAACTCAAAATATAGTATCAAATTATCAGATAAGCCATCTCCTGAGCCTCCCTCCTTCTCTCGGCTTCACCCAGGAGGACCGTCATTCTTTTAGGCTTCGCAGATTTTAGGGTCTTCTTGTTTTCTCCAAGGCTTTCAAGAAGATTTTAATTACTGGCATAGTTGCAGCCCAGTTTGTTCTGCGGGGATTCCTGCTCCTGCTGCCCTGCAAAGGAGAACTGATGAGTCTCCTTCCTGATGAGAGCAGAAAAAGAGACCTGGCACTTTGACATTGAAGGAAAAGGTTGATATTCTACATTTTTTAGAAAGCAGTAGCCAAAGAAAGATGGTGGAACATTGTGTTATTAGTAAAATCACAGTTAGCAAATCAAAAAATATAATCGTGAGTAGTTAGAGAGATATGGTAAGGAAAAAGGAGATCTACAATGGAAAAGGAGGAAAACTTCCCTCAATGAAATCCATGAAGCCACATTAATATGGTTTAAATAAATGAGGGCAGTTAACACCTGAATTTCCAGGACAATTATCCAAGAAGTTGCTAAAAAATTCTCCCAGGAACATCAAGGTAACATATTTCCAAGAATCCATTGGTTGGTTTAAGAAATTTATACTGTGGCACGGGATCTCCCAGAAAGTCTTGTGTGGTGAATCCAATGAAGTTCCAGCAGAAGTTGTGGAAGAATTCATCAAAAAGTCCCAGACTTCGCCAGAGTCTTCAGAGATGATGACAGCTTTAACGCTGACAAGTGTGGACTCTTTTTCAAGGCAATGCCTGACGAAAGCCTTGCCATGAAGGGTGACAAATGTAAGAGCAGTAAACTTTCCAAAGAATATTTCACATTGCACTAGCTCAATTTGAGAGAAACTAACATCCTTGGTGACTAGTAAAGGAACACACATTCAAGAACCTGAAGCCTAGAAACCTCCCTGTCACTTAAAGATCAAAGAAATGAGAGTAGATGACTGGTGCCCTGTTTGAGGAGTGGGTAAAGAGCATTGACTGAGAAATGAAGAAGAAACAGTCTATTTACTGACAGTAGACAATTGTCCTGGTCACCTACAGCTGAATTATTTCATAAATGTGACACCGAAATTTCTGCCTCTAAACATGACCTCAAAGAACCAAACTCTTGACCATGGCACCATAAAAACATTTAAAATGCACTACTGAGGCCAGCTTCTGCAGTGGGTCATTAGTAAAACACACATCTGCAGTCCACCTGTGGAAGCAACTTCATCTGCTGCATCAGTTAATGCTCTGGTTGCTGTGCTCTGGATTAGTTCTTGCTCAGAATAAAGTTCAGCCAGAAATGATACAGAAGTGTTTGAATAAAGTTAGATTTGTCACAACCCCAACACATGATGTTTGGCTCCATCAGACAGTCCATCTCCCATGACATAATTCAAAGGAGTAGTTTTTAAAGTTTATGTTGCAATGGACTAAGAAGTGGTAACCTGTGATGAATCTGGCATAAAAGCAATTTTCCAAGCAATACTGACTGAAGTATAGACTAGTGTAAATGTGCATAACACAGTTTATGAAGTGGAAGAAGCAAGTGAGGATGACACCGAAATTGCAGAGACTCCAAAAGAAGAGGATGTCAGGCACCTGATAACACAGTTGAAGTCATTGGCTGTGGAAAAATGCCCAGCTGTGTTGAGTGGTGCAGTCAACATTGAGAGCACTTTCTCCACTTATGTTTGTAATAAGAATAAGAAACTGACTGAGATTGAATTTTTTTCCCTGAAAGAATGATAACCATGAGAAAACAGTTAATGTATTAATTTGGTATGATAATGTGAATATGATTTTACTGTATTTTGACTGTTTGTTTTCGTATGATATTCTCTAACAAAACTTATACAAGAACGTAAAGTACATGTACATATCAGTGAAAAAAATATGTGGACTTCCTTATGTGTTCCATATATTGGCCAGTTTGCTACAGGCCCTTATACAGTCCATTTACAGAGGTTCTACTGTAATTAGACACTCTTTCTTATATATATTATTGCTATTTGAGACCTAATGCAGGCTCAGAAGTATAAAATGGTATCCATCTTAAATAATAGTCTTCAAGGTAGACAAAGACAAAACAATTACAATTATATACAATAAAGAGCCAGAAAAATGGTAGATTATAATTTTTCTATAAATTCAGAGGAATGAGAGATAAGAAATGTTGACATAATAAATGAAAATATTTTTATTTTAATTATGACCTTGAAGAAATCCTGAGATTTAGACAGAAGGGTGGTAGCAAGGCTGCATGAGGGAAGCAAACCATGGAAAGAGAACAGACATGGGATGTTCTGGGACAGTGACGAGTTAAGCTTGATTAAAAAGAGAAAATCATGGGCTTGGCACCTGTAGCTTAGCCTAGCCACATACACCAGGGCTGGCCAGTTCGAATCCAGCCCGGGCCTGCCAAGAAACAATGACAACTGCAACCAAAAAGTAGCCAGGCATTATGACGGGTGTCTGTAGTCCCAGCTACTTAGAGGCTGAGGAAAGAGAATTGCTTAAGCCCAAGAGTTTGAGATTGCTGTGAGCTATGATGCCATGGCACTCTACCCAGGGCAACATAGTGAGACTCTGTCTCAAAAAAAAAAAAAAAGGAAAAATGTATGAAAAATGCATAATTATTTGAGATCTTGAAAACAAGGCACACAAGAGTTTAGTGATAAAGGAAATGGTGCATCATTGGTCATTTTTGTACAGAAAGGTGAAATGATGTAAGTGATATTTAAGAAATATTTTCCCATCATAATTAAGCTGACAGGTTCAAGGATAAAAGAATCAGAATCAATGATAATAGATGTGAAATATATTCACTTCCTAGGGCTGTCATAACAAAGCACCATGAACAAGGTGGCTTAAAACAACAGAGATTTATCCTTTCACAGTTCTGGAAGCTGGAAGTCCAAAGTCAAGGTGTTGCACAGTTGCTTCCTTCACAGGCCCTGAAGAAGGACTTTCCCCACACCTCTGTGCGTTTCGGCAGTTCCTAGCATCCTTGGTGTTACTTGGCTTGTAGACTTGTGAACTCCTGTCTTGCCTTCATGGTCACAGGGTGCTCCCTGCCTGGTTACATCTGTGTCAAATTTCTCTCTTCTTAAAAGAACACTAGTCATTGTATTAGGACTCTCTCCCTCTCTCTGTAAGTCTTTCTGTTGTGTGAGGACACAAAGAAAAGTCTGTGAGCAAGAAAAGGGCCCTAACTATGGGACCAAGTCAGCCAGCACCTTCTCAGGCTCCACCACTGTGAGAAAGAAATTCTTGTTTTTTAAGCCACCTAGTCTATATAAAATTTTGTGGCTCGGTGCCTGTGGCTCAACGGGCTAAGGCGCCAGCCACGTACACCTGAGCTGGCGGGTTTGAATCCAGCCTGGGCACGCCAAACAACAATAACGGCTGCAACCAAAAAAAAATGGCCGGAAGTTGTGGTGGGCGCCTATAGTCCCAGCTACTTGGGAGCCGGAGGCAAGAGACTCACTTGAGCCCAAGTATTGGAGGTTGCTGTGAGCTGTGATGCTACAGCACTCTATCCAGGGTGACAGCTTGAGGCTCTGTCTCAAAAAAAAGAAAAAAATTTTGTTTTGTTGCGGCAACCTAAAGTGACTTATTCAGCAGGGATGAGGGCATTTATTTATTCATTAGTTCCCAGTAATTGCCCTGTGCCAAGCACTATATGTTAGGAATTGTGTGCCAGGCACCTGGAGTGTTGCAGTTGAGTCATGAATGCATTTAGTCATCTATGTGTGTATATATGTATTTTCCCCATACTTTATTCCAAAGGAACCTAGGCATCTAATATGATTATAATAGGGGGAATAGAAAAGCAAGTAGGAATATGATAATTCAGAAGGATTAAGAATTATAAAACAACACAATGCAATTCCAGGGCAACAAATTTGAAAAAATACAGAAGTAAGTGGAAGACTTTATGACGAAATACAAAATACCTACATTAAATTAAGACATAAAAATCTTGATCAGACCAATCATTACAGAAGAGATTGAAAAGGTGATTAAAGAACTTCCCTTAGAAAGATTCAGGAACCTGATGGGATCACAGCTAAATTTTATATAAGCGTACAAAAATGGATGATTCTATCATTTTCAACCCCATAAAAAAATGGAAAACTCAGTAATTTCTTTCATAAATCCAGTGTAAGTTTAACATCAAATTTTATAATGATAATATACAAAAAGCCATAAACAACCATCTATATTAAATGTCTGTGAAAAATTATAAATAAAATGCTACCAAATAAAATTAACATTACATTAAAAGACTTACATGCTATGGCAAAGTAGCGTGTATTCCAAGAATACCAGGCTTATTTTGGTTATGGTGAAATCTGTCAACCTCATTCAATTCCTTAAAATTAAAAGCAAAAGCACAGGAGTAGGATTAGATGAATAGCTCCTCCAACCAAAAATTTATTTAAGGAAATAAAACAGATATTCTTAACTTTAAAATACTGAGTTATCTGGGAGTAGACAGACACTATTATGAAAGAAAAACAACAAATAATGTTCTGAATGATAAAATGCAAAAATCAGAAGCCTAAGATACGTGCTGTCATCACAGTAAAGCAACACTGCTCTAGAGACACGGCCTCTAATGATCCCAGTCTCCAGGAACTCACTCCCTGTGCAGCCCCTTTCTTTTGAGTATGGGTTGGTCCTTGTGACTTGCTTTAAGTGAATAATATTTGGCCAAGATGATGCTATTACTTCCATGATGAGATTACAGGAGATGGTACCTTCTGTCTTGCTAGAACTCTTTTTCTCTTGCTTGCTTATTCTAATGAAGTACTCTAGTCAACATTCAGAGAGGAAATAACAACCTGCAAAAATTTGACTCCAACAACCATTTGAATGAGCTTGAAAGTGGATCTCTTCCCATGTGGAGCCTTGAGGTGGCGGCAGCCCATCTCAACACAGTGACTACAGCGGGCAAGAATTCCTGAAGCTGGCAACCCCTTTCAAGTGTGCCTGGGTTCCTGACCTCCAGACACCATGAGATAATAAATGTTGTTGTTTCTTGCAAGAAAATCAAAGAGCCTACATTTCTTGCTCAGAGATAGGAGAAAGTATATTAACAAACTTTAAAAAATATATATTTTCAAAAAAGAAAAACTAGAATCATCAGAAGGATACAAATATTGAAAGGCTGATGAAAGGTTGTCTGCAGAAGGGTTGCAGTGGTTCCTGGAAATGGGGTGATTACTTTTGCCCTTCTATGGTGCTATGTTATCGTCTTTTACTTATCACAAATAACATGAATTACCATTGCAATTTGAAAAGTGAAATAAAATTTCTAAATAAACACAATATTAAAATGCTGGAGGGAATTTTTTGTCCTAGTTTCCTTTCTGCAAAGGAATGTAATATAGTTTCTAGGCTCTCTCTGCCCCTTTGCTTACCCCAAGACAAGGTGGAAGGTGGGATTGATAGATCTAGTGACCGATAGATCTGGGGATACTAACTCTGCAAGTATAGCCCAATTCAGCTCTTCTTCCCTTCAGGAGCAGGTGCTCTGCTCCTTTTCTTCCGGGATGTCTGCCTGCAGAGTTGGCACCTGCTGGGTGAACAACTTCTGGGATTCCTCTGGCAAGCCCTTTGTCTTGATCATTAAGCCAAATCTATGTTGATGTTCTATTTGCCTTTCTCTTTATTTCTCAACTGATTCGGAATTGGGGCTGGTAAGAGGGGTGTAATTAATTGATATCCCTTAAGAAGCAATAGTTTTGAGTAGAAATTGAGAATATAAAACCAAAAGTGATTTGTGCATCTTTGTGTCTGTAAATCTTGTCTACTCACACTGTAAACAAATTCGAAGTTCAGATTTGCTTTTTACAGTGCTTTGGGTTCACCATTTTGAAAGCACATCTGTGTATTCCAGGCTTGAGCCAGTTAGTAAATAAATTGAATATAATGAAGGTCAAGTTTCTCTCTTGGGAGAGTTAGAAGGATAGAAGCTTCCTGTGTTGGACTGGAATTAGAGATATCAGTATGAACAAATAGATTTTAAGATAGATACAAAATAAAGGTGTATATGTTTTATTCATATATATGCTCACACATACATACATACATACATATTTATCATTATAGCTGAATGTATGTATGGATAGATATACATTGCATATTACCTACGTCTGTCAGCTTGAAAGGCAATGACAATGACACAGCAGTAGAAATGAGCCTACCTAGCTACATTTTTCCTCAAAAAGGACCTCATCTTTTTAGAGAAATGGCTGACTCCAGGGCTGGGGCAGAGAGAATATAAAATGAGCCTGGAATATGTTACCACACCAAAAGTAAAGAGGTGTTCAGAGACTCACGTCAGAAGGACACAAAGGTAAATCTGAAGGATCTCACACTGACGAAATCTGGAAGCTTCACAAATAATATGATACTGACATAGTTATGAAATGTATCTCCCCCCAAATATTTATTGATTACAAAAATGAAAATTGTAATTTTATAAGGGAAATGTGTTGAATATCACCTTAGCAAGTTATTAAACTTAACATGACCAATGTTGGGAGAAACTAACATCCAACATCATGATCATGCTCACATACGTTTAAATAAGATTTCCCAACAAAAGCACATCACTTTAGGGATGTTCCTGCCAAAAATGCATACTCTGAATCAATCATAAAGACATGAGACCAACCTTAATTGCAAGACATTCTACAAAATAACTTGTTTGTACTCTTCACAAATATCAGGTCAGGTGTCGTGGCTCACACCTGTAATCCTAGGAGTTGGGAGGCCCAGGTAGGAGGGTCACTTGAGGCCAGGAGTCTGAGACCAGCTTGGGCAACTCAGCAAGATCCCAGCTCTACAAAACTATAAAAAGAAATAAAAAGGAGGAGGGTAGGGTGGCGCCTGTGGCTCAAAGGAGTAGGGCGCCAGCCCCATATGCTGGAGGTGGCGGGTTCAAACCCAGCCCTGGCCAAAAACTACAAAAAAAAAAAAAAGGAGGAGGGTGTGGTCTTTCACATCTATAGTCTTAGCTACTCAAAAGGTAAGGTGGGAGGACTGCTGAGCCCAGGAGTTTGAGGTTGGAATGAGATATCATGATGCCACTGTACTACAGCTGGGGCTACAGAGTGAGACCCCGTTTCAAAACAAACAAAAAAAAATCAAAGGCAAAAAAGACAAAGAAAAGTTGAGGAACTCCCTCAGATTAAGAACTGTGAAAGAGACATTTATGATCTTGAAGTTGATTCTGAACCAGGAGAATCAAAGCTATGATAGTTGATAACATTTGAACATGGATTTGAACTAGATAATAGAATTTTATCAATATTGAATATTGTGGGCAGCACCTGTGGCTCAAAGGAGTATGGTACTGGCCCCATATGCCGGAGGTGGTGGGTTCAAACCTAGCCCCGGCCAAAAACTGCAAAAATATTGACTATTGTTTTGAAAACACAAGCAGATGATAGCCATTTTTAAGCCAAGGAGAGAGGCTAAAGAAGAAACCAAACCTGCTAATATTTTGATTTCAGAACTCTGCCCTCCAGAACTGGGAGAAACTCAGTTTCTGTTGTTGAAGCTGCTGATCTGTGGTGCTTGGTTATGGCAGCCCCAACAGACTAACACATACATGTGGTTGAGTTTTATTACTGACATGTGCCTATTGATTTTATTATTGAAGGAACTATGGCTCTGATTGGGGAAATGGTGGAAAGATGGGAACAAAATGGCAAATTACAAGGGTTTTAAGAGTTCTGTCCAGGAGCTGAAGACCAAGACAAAAAATTTTTCACATATAATTACACATGTACATATATATACATATATATATATTTCCTCCTTATTATTACTTTATTCTTTAAATAAATTTTATTGTGCGTATTTGAGATGTAAAACATGATGATATGGGTTATACAAGATGTTTGTAAAGTTTGTGTGCAATTTAAAATATTGCACACATACAGGTGTGTAGATGATAAAGTTGTTTCTATAGTGATGCAGATTAATAAGTCTATAATTTAGTTATTTCTGTGTGACAAGAGCAGCTAAAATCAACTTATTTGACAAAAATCCCAGCAATCTTTTTCCTGAGTATATATCCAAAGGAGATAAAATTGCCACCTTATGAAGATATTCATTGCAGCATTATTCGTAATAGCCAAGATATGGAAATTACCTAACTGCCCATTGATTGATGAACAAATGAAGAAAATGTGTTATATATATATATATATATAAATCACACATGCACACAAACTAGAATGTTATTCAGCCCTGGAAAAGAAGACTCTCCCATTTGCCACATCATGGATAGAACTGGAGGGGACATTATGCTAAGTAGAGTAAGCTAGATACAGAAAGAGATATATTGCATTATTTCACTCATGTAAAACATATTTCTTATTCTGTCACAATATAACAACCGGCAAAGAGTAGGCACCAAATAAATATCTTTGAATAAATGAGTAGCTATTTAAAAACTTTCAGGATACCAATTTCCTCATTTATAAAATAAAGATGTGTAATCAATGCCTGACATATGTAATGGTGGGTCATTATGGAAGTTTGGAGACCGACTGTTATGTTCCATTATTTAACTTCCACAAGACATCATCAGCAGTGTCCTTTCTGATTCATCTGGGGAAGTTTCAACTTGCTTGGCTTATTGGTGTTTCCGGGAAAGCTTCATTTAGTGGAGGATTTTATGTTTTTTGGATTTTGTGTATCTTAAAATTTTTGTAGTGACTCAGCTAATGTACATTTGAGTCCTGAGGATATTTGCTTCGAAAAACTCATAATCAATTTTTTAAAAAAGTGAATGGATTTATTTGATAATTTGTGTTAATGTAGTTGGATTATTTTGGGGGGGGAGGAGGTTATTTGGCTTATGTGGAAGCCAAGAACTATATGTACTTAGAATGGAGACTTCAAAGGAGGAACCCTTTGCCAGTGAGGCCGACTTTTCACACAGGCTCTCAGCCTGGCCAGGGGTTCCTCACTGACCACCAGGCTCACCACCAGGTTCCTCACTCACCTCCAGGCTCCACTGGCAACTCTGGCCACTGTAGTACAGAACAAGAGGGTATTGGGGCTCTGCCTTAGGAGATAGCAGGGCATCACAGGGTAGATCTTAGTTCTAGAGAGGTGTGGTGATGGCTTGAGGTAGTCACCGAAATAATTGAAAAGAGCCAGTAAATCTTTAGCAAGGAACGGAAGGGTTACTAGCTATTAACGGCTTGTACAGCAAGCCGGGCCTCGTCCTAGTGGCTGTGGGCTCTGTGGAAAAATAGGTTTTGGATTTTATACTCAATTTTGAGGGCTACCAGCTTCCTCTTGGAACTCTGCCAGGGTCTTAATCAACTCTGTTTCCAAAACTGCCTATGTTAGCATAACCGCATCTGTCTGACCATGTCAGAAAATCCACAGGATGTTAATCAGCCTCTCTCTCAAGGCAGCCCACCTGCAAGATCTTGATGAGCCCCATTCCTTGATGAGCAGGGCAGGTCACCCTGACCCCAACCAGTCTAAAAAGGCCCAAATGCATCCGTTATCACCCTGCTCATGTCTGACTGACTAACAGGAGCGAATCACAGTCGGAATACAGCAGGCCTCCACCACCTATATACACACGTACAAAGCAAATGACTTCAAGAGCCCTTGCCAAAACTTCCAGCTGCCTCAGCTGACCGGGCGGTAGGGGTCCCAGAGAGGACTTGGAGAGGAGATGAGGAGAGGGAATTTTAAGGGGAAAGAAAAGGACCGGCTGTGCTTTGCAATGAGTACCACAGTTCAGCTCCAAAGGACAGCTTGGGAAAACCACTTGGAGAGCTTAAAACTGTATTCCTCTTGGTAGCAACCTCAGAAGTTTAAGACCTGATTCTTGCCTGGGAAAACTAAAGCCTGTTGTGGACAGAGAGGTTCACTCCACCCTAGAGAGGGAGAGAGCTCTGACCGGTTAGGGGGCACATCTGGGGGTGTTGTTCCCTTGAGAGCAGACTGCCTTCCAATTTGTGAACCAATCAAGAAAGAGATGAGGTAGGATCAATGTAAACCCTGTTCCTGGAGCTATGAGAAGAATTTGGGGAAGTTGGGGGAGATAAAAATACAGTTGTTTTTTGATCTCAGTGAGTGAGTCCTTGCTTGTACAATACAATAGTGACACCATATCATGCTCAGATTTGCTGGTTCCATGGCACCCCCACTGAATTTTATTTATTGCGTTTGAAGTTTTTCAAGAGTGCCTATTGTTTTTCAAAGGAAGTAAGGAAGAGGCCTTGCATAAGAGATCTCTTTTTGGCATATTACATTGCCAGTGAGAAGCACTGAGGTCCGCTCTGCTCTCTCTGTAAGGAAAGTCTCAGGGGACTCCTTGCTAGTTAGTGACACCTGCCTCTCGTCTCTGCTGGACATCGTGGTACATGGCCTGGGTCCCACTTCAGGGACGGGCTTGTTTCTCCACCTGTTCAATGTACTGTTAGCTGACAGCTTTCCCCTGTCAGGCTCTTCAGAGATTAGCTGTTGGCTGCTGAAAGGCCCTTCACCCAAGGTCAAATCCCTCTTCTGGGTGGCCACCATCTAATGACCAACTGAGGCAGGGTAGAAAGGATTGTCCATTTTCACCCAATCCAGGGGCCCTTTGACCTTCAGAGCTCCCCCTAAGGTCATCTAACCATTAGGGCTACACTGCAGCTCACTTCTCCTTTTCCCAACCCATCTTCCGCCTCCTTCCCTCCGAGGTGTGACACCAAGGCCACTCCCTAAGAACCACCATGCTCACTGTCCCCACAGAGAGGCTGTCCTGCAGCAGTCACCCTCTAGATTGGTTTGTATTCTTAAAATACTCAGTGGTTTCACATTTACAGACCTGCAAATGCACAGTGCTGTCCCTGTGAAGGTATGAGCTTGAAACAGCTAAGTTAGTGTGTGCGTGTTTGGGGATAGAAATGTGTAAACTTATAAAATTAAAATGTGTGAAATGTGTTATTTGTAAAACTTGAATGAGAAGGTATAATGTCTCTAGGCTTCTCCATAATAAGCATGGAGCCCTGGTGACATTCCCAATTGTCCTACCCTAGAGACAGTCACATATGCCCATGCATTAAACAGTCTGAAACATTGCCACTAACTCTGTCCTAGAGACTAGTCTTTGTCTAGCTGAAGAAAAAAGAAGTGTAATAATTTTATCGCTCTGTAATGAGTAAGCAATGGTGACAAAATAAGTACTATACCTACTGTGCCTTTCCCAGGAAGAGTTGACCAAGATATTAGGTAGACAGTGAAGACCTGTGACCCTCCTAGGGACAAAGGTGGGTGCCTGCCTTGGTGCTGCCTCAAGCAATTGCCACACCTTGGGGGTGGGGAGAGCAACAAGACTTGCCAATCTGGGAAGTTCCCAGCCAGAGGGTCACACACATAGATAATCCCTTGATTTATTACTAAAGCTTCACTATTACTTAGTGAGGAAAAGATAGTGTCTTTCATAAAGACCTTTCATAGATGATCTTATAGAAAGAGATCAAGAGGATGATCATATAGAAAGAGAAATACTGATACCACCTCATACCATACACAAAACTTCAATATATTTTGGGGGGAGACAGTGTCTCAGTATGTCACCCTCAGTAGAGTGCGATGGTGTCACAGCTCACAGCAACCTCAAACTCTTGCACTTACGTGATTCTCTTGCCTCAGCCTCCCAAGTAGCTGGGACTATAGGCACCTGCCACAACACCTGGCTATTTTTTGTTTGGAAGATGCAAAGGCAAGCCATGAATGGGGAACCTTCACGATGCTACAAGCCACAGGAAGCTGAGGGAAAGGGATCACTTGAGCCCAAGTGTTTGAGGTTGCTGTGAGCTATGATGCCACAGCACTCTACCCAGGGCACAGACTGAGACTCTGTCTTAAAAAAAAAAAAGAGGGGAAGCAATTATAAATTATTTGAAATCATTCTACATGAAAAACATGGCTCTTCTTTCCCATCCTTTATTTATCCAATCATTCATTTATATCAGTATGGACTCCTGGATGTTCATCTTATACTTTGGGTTGTAATCCAATAATGCTTTATTTATTTTATTGCTCAAGTTATTCCAGCTTTAGCCTTTGGGATATCTTTCAGTTGGCCTGTCTGTCCTTGTGATACACTCTCATCATTGTGTGTGGTTGGTTGATTGGTGGGATGGTTGGTTGAGGTTTTTTGTTTGTTTGCTTTTAATTTTTTCATCATTGTGAGATGCTCCAGGCTCATATCCTAGAATCAATCATTTCTTCATATAACCTGTTATTTCTTCTATACCTCTGTTATTAGAGGATGGCATGAAATGAAGATCTATATGCTTGGTGTGTTCATTAATCTGGAGTGATATTCTCCTGGGTCCTGTGTGTAGGCCCTGTGGCCTCTGCATGTGTGTACATATATGTGTGTATATTGTGCCCTCTGTGTGCATACATATATGCGTGTATCCTGTGACCTCTGTGTGCATGTACATATGTGTGTATACTGGGCCCTCTGTGTGTGTACATAAATGTGTGTATACTGTGACCTCTGTGTGCGTACATACATGTGTGTATACTGTGACTTCTGTGTGTGTGTGCATATGTGTGTATACTGTGACCTCTGTGCGTGTACATATATGTGTATACTGTGCCCTCTGTGTGCATGTACATAAATGTGTGTATACTGTGACCTCTGTGCGTGTACATATGTGTGTATACTGTGCCCTCTGTGCGTGTACATAAATGTGTGTATACTGTGACCTCTGTGCGTGTACATATGTGTGTATACTGTGCCCTCTGTGTGCATGTACATATGTGTGTGTATACTGTGCCCTCTGTGCGTGTACATAAATGTGTGTATCCTGTGACCTCTGTGTGTGTACATATATGTGTGTATACTGTGCCCTCTGTGTGCATGTACATATATGTGTGTATACTGTGACCTCTGTGTGCGTGTACATAAATGTGTGTATACTGTGCCCTCTGTGCGTGTACATAAATGTTTGTATACTGTGCCCTCTGTGTGCACATATATGTGTATATACTGTGACCTCTGTGTGTGTACATATATGTATGTATTGTGACCTCTGTGTGTGTACATATATGTGTGTATCCTGTGACCTCTGTGCGTGTACATAAATGTGTGTATACTGTGACCTCTGTGTGTGTACATATATGTGTGTGTATTTTGACCTCTGTGTGTGTGTGTGTGTATACTGTGACCTCTGTGTGTGTACATATATGTGTGCATACTCTGACCTCCGTGTGTGTGTACATATGTGTGTATACTGTGAGCTCTGTGTGTGTACGTATATGTGTGTATTTTGTGCCCTCTGTGTGTGTGTTTACTGTGACCTCTGTTTGTGTACATATATGTGTGTATACATGCATCTGGAAATATTTCTCTATTATAAGCTAAATAAGAATTCATACTAACATTTCAACTCTAAACCTCATATACGGATCATTGTGGCTATTTCCCCTTGTGAATTGTAACCTCCCACTTCAGCAGTGAGATGCCTGGGTCCCACCATCCACTGTCTCACTTGATTGTTAAATTTCCAATACACATAGTAAGTACGTCACAATTGTCCAGCTTTGGCCTTTGGGATATCTTTTAGTTGGTCCTTGTGACCTCACATTCCTTTCAGTGAAGTCATCTCAAACATTTGTAGTAAACTTAGATTATTTCAACACATTCCATGTTCCATCCTGGGATCTCTGACTTCTTAGATGCTTTTAATTTTTTTTCCTATATTAAAGTTCACTCTCTTGGCTCAATGCCCATAGCACAATGGTTATAGCACTAGCCCCATACACTGAGACAGGCGGGTTTGAATCTGGCCTGGGCCAGCTAAACAACAATGATAACTGCATAATTGTCAATGCAGGTGTTGTGGCAGGTTCCTGTAGTCCCAGCTACTTGGGAGGCTGAGGCAAGACAGTTGCTCAAGTCCAAGAGTTAGAGGTTGCTGTGAGCTGTGACGCCATGGCACTCTACCTAGGGTGACAGAGTGAGACTCTGTCTCTAAAAAATGAAATAAAATAAAATAAAAATAAATAGAGTTCACTCTTTTGGTGTAAAGTCTTATGACTGTTGACAAACGTGTGATGTCATATATTCATCATTACAGTAACATACAAAATAATTTCACAGCCCTGTTGTTGCTCTGGAAAATATTCTGGACTTCATCCCTTAAACCCTCCTTCCCTTTTTAAAACTTTTGGCAATCACTGATGTTTTCACTGTTTCAATGATGTTGTCTTTTCCAAAATGTAATATATTTAGAATTATATAGTATATAGTAATTTCAGAGAGATTTCTTTTACTTAGCAGTGCATTTAAGATTCAGTGTATTTTTGTGGCGTGATATAATTATTTTTTGTAGCTCATGTAATTATTGTTGAATAATATTAAATTGTATGGATATACCACAGTTAATATAGCCATTCATCTATTGAAGACTTTTTTTGTTTTGTTGGGGTTTGACAATAGTGAATAAAGCTGTTATAAACATTTGTGTGCAGTTTAGGTGTATGCAAGATTGTGTGGACAGAAGTTTTCAAATCGGGAGGAAATGTGCATAGGAACATGATTGCTAGATCATATGTCAATGCTATGTTTAGCTTTATAATAAACTGCCACACCATCTTCCAAAGTGGCTGTACTATTTTGCATTTCTGCCAGCAATGAATGAGAGCTCCCCTGCTCTGCAGACTTGCTGGTGATAGGTATTGTCAGGCTTTTGGATATTCACCATTCTAATAGGTGCTTAGTGCTATTGTTTATTACATATATTTCCACTCAGATAATAAAGTGCATTGGTTGTTTGGGAAGACTTTGAAAGGCTTTCAGCCACTCGTCATAACTAAGTGTGCTATGCATAAGACATAGGAATTGAGGTTAATTTTCTAGGTCAAAGTATCCAATTACTGTGATTGCAGTAGAGTTATTTTAAAGCGGAATTCCTAATTTCTTGTATTTTCCTTGTGAGGAAAGAGGCTGCTGTTGCCATTTTGATTATTGGCAAGTAATCACTAGCACTGTTTTGTCACAACGATCCACACACTTCTCACACATCTGTTCTTTAGTAACTGTGTTTCACAAAAGCGGGAGAGAGAGGTTGTCACTACCGCAGTGAGTGATGAGTAAAATCACCACCGGGAGAAAAGCCTCATGGGTAGGGTCTGTGTGTTATTGTTTGCTACCCAATTCGATATGATAAGGATGCTTAGTAATCTTGATTGACTGGAAAGATAAGAATATTCAGGTGGGCAGGTTTCCTGGCCAGCACTCATGCCTCATATGTGACCTCTGACTCTGTTTACCACAGAGTCTGGTGGACAGAAATCTCTGAATCATGTCTGGACTGTTACCAAGTTTACAGAGACAGCAACACTTGACTATCTTCCCCAGGCAGCTGACTTAACGGCATGGGCGGTGGTGCTGGGGGTGAGGGCAGACCCCAGAAGATCTGATCCCTTTCACAATGGGAGGGGAATCTGGGGTGCTGGCTCGGTGTTGGCCGGTCTGGGGATTCCTTTGGTGCCTGGCTGTTCTGTTCCTTCCATCCCCAGGCAGGTGTCCTCCTGGGGATGGCTAGTGTGTGCTCAGGGATGATCGGAGTAGCAATATTTAACCTTCACATGGACTCATGGGTGAGCTCCACGTTCATGAGGAAGGCCTTGCCCTTCACCCTGCCTGCTTTTGGTAACGTCTTGCCTTAGAAAATATACTTATATTTGCTATTTTACTGTCACATAGTCACAGTGTGACTAATTTACAGTTGTAAATACACGATGTCTTTGTGTATTCTTCTTTGGAAATACACGATTTTGTATTCAAAATGTTCAGGGTGAGAGGAAGAGATAAGAATAAAATGAAAAGACTCAGAAGAGGAAGGTGAGGACAGGTGTAAGTGGGTTCCCACAGCCTCTGTCTGCAGCACCCTGGGCAATCACAAGGCTCTGTTCAAAGCAGTGTCCCACGTACTATTCTCTGTGGATGGAGAAAGTTGACAGTCAGCCACTTGCATGTCTGTAAATTTTACTACTTCTGGGGAAGAAATTGGGTATGACAGCTGTTGCCACAGAACCTCTGAATGCTTTTCCAAAATTTTACCCATGTTGTCATTAATGACCATGAAACTTGCTGAGTGTTCATGGATACAAATCTCTTTACTATCGTATAGGGCTCCTCGAGGAAGGCTTCAAGTTGGCCATGTGCTGTGAAATCAGGCAGGAACAGGCAGCCAAAGGTTGGTGGGGGCTCCCTTTAGATGAGGACAGATGAGCCTGGTGGGAGAACCAGTGATTGCATTCCTTTTTTTTTTTTTGAGACAGAGCCTCAAGCTGTCATCCTGGATAGAGTGCTGTGCCATCACACCTCACAGCAACCTCCAATTCCTGGGCCCAAGCGAGTCTCCTGCCTCCGCCTCCCAAGTAGCTGGAACTACAGGTGCCCGCCACAACGCCCGGCCATTTTTTTTTGGTTGCAGCTGTCATTGTTGTTTGGCGGGACTGGGCTGGATTCGAACCCGCCAGCTCAGGTGTACGTGGCTGGTGCCTTAGCCCATTGAGCCACAGGCTCTGAGCCTGATTCTCTATTTTTAGGTGAGTTGTTTTTTTTCTGATATTGTAAACAATG
>CAUYRH010092159.1:0-21135 GCA_963574655.1 Perodicticus potto | reverse complement strand
TCAACTTTATTGAATCTGCCTTAGTTGTAATCTCACATTTGTGTAACAATGTGCCTTATTTTGGTCTCCTCCACTAGAAGGCCTGGAGCAGGTTCTATTTCATTACCATATTCCCAGTGTAGGCCATAGAGTAGCTGTTTGATAGTTTTCAACATGCTACACCAGGGGTGTCCAACCTATGGCCTGCAAGCTGACTTTGTGAGAATGTCTTTTGCTTACCTGTGTTGATAGCAATTATGCATGGACCTTTTTTTTTTTGCTAATCTGCTTTCCTTAGTGTTTCTATTTAATGTGTAGCCCAAGACAACTCTTATTCTAATATGCAACATTGAAAAAAAAGGTTGGCTACCCCTGCGCTACACTGCATAACTATACCTTAGGCTAAACCAATTCACTTAAGTGCTATCCTACTGAATTACCATCTCCCAGTCTCCCAGATGTGCTTACAACAGCAGTCTATGCTGTGAAGGATGGCTTTATCCAGGCCCAGGGCTTTTCCTTCAAACAGTGAGATGGCAGTCTTCCTGGACATCAGTGCAGTGAGGGCCTCCTCAGAGTCATTGCCGGCCATCAGGCAGTCTCCCTGGGAAGACCCCAAATCCACCTCCTGGGAATGGAGTCTTTCTGGAAGATCAGAAGACTGGCCACGAAGATCGCCTTCAAATCCAATAGGTTTGGATGCAGACTTTCGGTCAGCAGTAGCTTTTGCAGACTTTAAATCAATCAAAAGAATAATCAGTAGATGGTATGACTATAATAGAACACTGCTGACGTTGTCTAGCCAGACCCTACTCCTCCCTACCCCACTATTATAATGCTACTATAAAACAAAAGGCACCATAGTATATAAACAACTCTCCAGCACCCATTCCAACACAACCTGGGAATGAGAGGTGGTATACAGAAGGCAAGGATGCTCTGACAATTCAAAAGCAGTCTGGCTAGCAGAGGTCTCTCAGAACCTTATTTTAACTGGTTGGATTTTAAAATTGAAATGTCAGTACAGATGAACTTTCTTTCCCTTAAACTGAGTTCTTAAGTGGAATATTTCAGTGAGCTTCACAGGCCAGTAGCTACTATGGAACCCTTATTTTCAGATCCTATCTATCCACTTCATGCTTGTCTCTAGGGCAAGAACAAGGACTAGAAAAGTGTATTCTTTATCACAAGTTGCTGATGTTTTATTAGCAGTTAAAAACTTGTTTATGCCCCTGCACTAGATATCCCATTACTGGGATCACCTTTCTTTGCCTCTGCCACACACACCTTTCACATTTAAAATATAGGGGAAGATGCAAGGATGGTTCAACATATGCAAATCTATAAATGTAATTCACCTGATAGACGCAAAAACAATGACCATATGATACTCTCCATAGATGTAAAAAAAGCATTTGACAAAATTCAGCACCCTTTTATGATAAGAACTTTTTTTTTTTTTGAGACAAAGTCTCACTTTGCCACCCTCGATAGAGTGCTATAGCGTCACAGCTCACAGCAACCTCTAGCTCTTGGGCTAGGGCGATTCTCTTGCCTTAGCCTCCCGAGTACCTGGGACTACAGGCGCCCACCACAACGCCCAGCTATTTTTGTTGCAGTGGCCACTGCTGTTTTAGCTGGCCGGGGCCAGGTTCGAACCATCACCCTCAGTATATGGGGCCAGTGCCCTACCCACTGAGCCATAGGCACCGCCCTATGTTAAGAACTCTTAACAAAATAGGCAGAGGTGGAACATACCGCAAAATTATAAAAGCCATATATGACAAACACACAGCCAACATCATACTCAACAGAGAAAAACTGAAAGCTTTCCCACTTAGAACTGGAATTAGACAAGGTTGCCCGCTGTTACCACTTTTGTTCAACATAGTGCTGGAAGTCTTAGCCAGAGCTATCAGGCAAGAGAAGGAAATCAAGGGTAACAAAATGGGGAAAGAAGTCAAACTATCCCTCTTTCCTGACAATGCGATCTTCTATATAGAAAACCCAAAGATTTTGAAGTGACATCACTCCTGGAAGTGATAAATAAAATCAGCAAAGTCTCAAGATTACAAAATTAATGTCTACAAGTCAGTAGCACTCCCTTTTTTTTTTTTTTTTTTTTTTAAGCAGGCCATGGCTGGGTTTGAACACGCCAGCTCTAATCATTGAGCTACGGTGCCCACCCTAGTAGCACTCCTATACACCAACAACAGTCAAGCTGAGAATCAAATCAAAGACTCAATACCTTTCACAAGAGCAAAAAAGAAAATAAAATACCTAGGAATATATTTAACCAAGGCAGTGAAAGATCTCTATGAGGGGAACTATAAAACACTTGAAGAAGGAAATCACAGAGG
Organism: Perodicticus potto; assembly: GCA_963574655.1. Taxonomy (NCBI): domain Eukaryota; kingdom Metazoa; phylum Chordata; class Mammalia; order Primates; family Lorisidae; genus Perodicticus; species Perodicticus potto. Next base: position 18,796 of record CAUYRH010092159.1, on the reverse strand, counting down.
ATACAAATGAATGGAAAAATGTATCATGTTCATGTATCGGCAGAATCAACATTGTTAAAATGTCTATGCTACCCAAAGTGATTTACAGATTGAATGCAATCTCCATTAAAATACAAGCATCATTATTTTTCAGAACATGAAACAAAACCTACACCTTGTAAGGAATCATTTTTTGCATGTTCATGGATCAGAGAATCAACATTGTTAAAACGTCTATGCTACCCAAAGTGATTTACAGATTCAATGCAATCCCCATTAAAATGCCAACATCATTTTTTGCACATCTAGAAGAAATAATTTTACACTTCATACAGAACCAGAAAAGATTCCAAATAGCCAAAGCAACTTTAAGCAAAAATAACAAATAACTGTACCAGACTTCAAGCTGTACTATAAGTCTACAGGAACCAAACCAGCATGGCAGTGGCACAGAATAGAGAATCCAGACATAAAACCATCCTAATATTGCCGTATCATCTTTGTCAAAGCAGACAGAAATATACACAAGAAAAAGGATCCCTAGTCAATAAATGGTGCTGGGAAAATTTGTTAGCCACATGTAGAAGACTGAAATAGGATCCATACCTCTCATCACTCACAAAAATTAATTCACGATGGAAAATAGGCATGAGACTATAAAGAATACTAGAAGGAGGCTCGGCGCTTGTAGCTCAAGCAGCTAAGGCGCCAGCTACATACACCAGAGCTGGTGGGTTCAAATCCAGCCTGGACCTGCCAAACAACAATAACAACTGCAACCAAAAAATAGTCAGGCGTTGTGGTGGGTACCTGTAGCCCGAGCTACTTGGGAGGCTGAGACAAGAGAATCATTTAAGCCCAGGAGTTGGAGGTTGCTGTGAGCTGTGATGCCATAGTACTCTACCCAGCCACAGCTTGAGGCTCTGTCTCAAAAAAATAGAATACTATAAGGAGGTTGGAAAAGCTCTCAGTAGGTATTGGCTTACACAAAAGAAATTTATAAAGAAGATTCACATCTTTTATGTTTACCTGGATGGAGCGGGAACATCTTCTTCTTAGTAAAGTATCTCAAGAATGGGGAAAAAAGTATCCAATGTACTTAATACTACTATGAAATCAATATATAACCACCTACACACTCATACAAATGGCAAAACATAACTATAGTCCAGAAAGTAGAAGGGAAGAGAAGAGAGAGGGGAGGGAGGATCTGAGAGGAGGGAGGGCATCTGGGGGGACCTCACCTAATGTGCGTGATGCAATGGTACATTTCAAACCTATTAAGAAATGAGTATAATTGTGATGGATGTGTTACTAAGTTCAATGTAAACATTTCACATTGTATATTGAAGCAGTACCCTGAACCCCAAAAATGCATCAATGTACAAAGTTGTGATTTAATAAAAAATAATTAATTAAAAAAAAAAAAGAAGATACCAAAAGCAATCACAGCAAAAATAAAAATAAATGAGACCTGATTAAATTAAAATGTTCTGCGCAGCGAAAGAAATGATCCATAGAGTGAACAGACAATGTACAGACTGGGAGAAAATATTTGCATGCTATACAAAGGCCAATTAAGGCCGATTAAAGGCCAATAACCAGAATCTACCAAAAACTCAAGAAAAGATGCAAAAAAACATCAAACAACTTCATTAAAAAGTGGGCAAAAGACATGAACAGAAGCTGTTCAAAAGAAGATAGGCTAAGGGCCAATGAACATATGAAAAAATATTCATCCCTGGCTCGGCACCTGCAGCTCAGCAGCTAGGGCACCAGCCACATACACCAGAGCTGGCGGGTTCGAACCCAGCCTGAGCCTGCCAAACAACGAAAACTACAACAAAAAAATAGCCAGGCATTGTGGTGGGCGCCTGTCATGACCTCACAGCACTCTACCGAAGGCCAACATGGTAAGACTCTGTCTCAAGGCTTGGCGCCTGTGGCTCAATGGGCTAAGGCGCCAGCCACGTACACCTGAGTTGGCGGGTTTGAATCCAGCCTGGACCTGCCAAACAACAATGACGGCTGCAACCAAAAAATGGCCGGGCGTTGTGGCGGGCACCTGTAGTCCCAGCTACTTGGGAGGCGGAGGCAAGAGACGCGCTTGAGCCCAGGAATTGGAGGTTGCTGTGAGCTGTGATGCTACGGCACTCTATCCAGGGTGACAGCTTGAGGCTCTGTCTCAAAAAAAAAAAGACTCTGTCTCAAAAAAGAAAAAAAGAAAGAAAGAAAATTCATTGCCTCTAATCATCAGGGAAATGCAAATCAAAACCACAATGAGAAATCACCTAACTCTGGTGATTGGCTTTTATCAAAAAGTCCCAAAATAAGAGATGCTGATGTGGATGCAGAGAGAAAGGAAACTGTTAACGGGACTGCAAACTAGTACAACCTCTTTGGAAAGTACTATGGAGATACCTCACAGAACTACCTCAAACAGTAGAACCAGCAATCCCATTACTGGGTATTTATCCAAAGAGAAAAAAATGATTTTTATAAAAAAGACACTTGGATTTGAATGTTTATAGCCGCACAATTCACAGTTGCAAAGATGTGAAACAACCCAAATGCCCATCAATACATGAATGAATAAAATGTGGTATATGCATACCATGGAGTATTACTGGGCCATAAAAAAAGGTGAACTAATACCTTTTGTAACAATCTGGATGGAAAGGGAAGCCATCCTCCTAAGTGACATGTCAAAGAATGGAAAAGCAAACACCACGTGTGCAGTTCACTTTTAACATGGAAGTAAATGATCAACACGCATGTTACACATAAGGTAGTAAAATTCAATGAAAATCAAGCAGGTGGAAAGAGTGGGCGGGGATGAGTAAATTTACACCTAATGAGCACAATGCATCCTACCTAGGGGACAGAGACAATTATAACCTTGACTCAAACTGTACAAAAGTAATGCATGCAACCAAAATGTCTGTACCCCGTAACATTCTGAAATTTAAAAATAAAATAGGCGACATTTCACTAAAAATACTACTCTGAATACTAATATTGAGAAGTAAACAGTATAAGTAAATAACATAAGCCAAAAGGGAAGCATCTTCATTAAGTTAGCTTTTAAATATAAGGACTGGTGATTGGAAAATTTAAATAGAGAAATCTGTCATCCAGATTTTCAATTCAGATCTCAGTTGAGCTCTACTTAACATTTTCTTTTGTGAGATACTCTCACTCTGTCGCCCTGGCTTAGAGTGCCATGGCCTCAGCTTAGCTTATAGCAATGTCAAATTGCTGGGCTCAGCCTTCCAAGCAGCTGGACTACAGACATGCGCCACCAGTCCTGGCTAATTTTTCTATTTTTAGTAAAGATGGGCTTTGCTTTGCTCAGGCTGGTTTTGAACTCCTGACCTCAAATGATCCTCCTGCCTCAGCTTCCCAGAGTGCTAGGATTAGAACTGAGAGCCACCCTTCCAGTCCAGCTCCTCTTCTAAAAGCAGCATCAGCATTAGTATGCTGGGAGACTGCAGTGACTACAAAGTTCTATTAACTCTGGCAACACTTCTCCTTCAGGGATAAAGCTGTCTTCATATCCCCCCCAGCAATGCTATGCACCTGTTCTTGCTTGCTCTGGGTGGCCAGAAGGTACTGTTCATCGTGAGGGTCCTCAGGGTCTCCCTGGGATCTGTGCTGCAAAGTCGTCATCTTCTGTCCAACAATTCCAAAAGTTGCTGGGTAAAACAAAGCCATGGGAGCCTGTGAACGGAAGGAAAAGAATGATCAACAAAAGACACTCCCTCCTGAAAAAAAAATGACCCACTGTATTTTGTTCTTCCATAACCAGAACTGGCACATCAGATCAGACTGGGCAGCACTCCCTTTTGGGGAGGAGATTTTTTTCTTCCGTGCATGACAGGCCAGAACACTCAACTCATCCTCCAATAAGTGGGTATATGACACCATCTGAGAGAAGTCTCAAAGCAAATATAAAATAAGTTCCTCATAACCCAGTTTATAATCTCCTAATGGGGCCTCTCTAACAACTCATCACATAGTAGTTAAGATGCTCCTCAGCTCTGTTCTCATCTCTTCTCTGTCACTGGCTTAAATGTTGGTTTAATGGATAATTTTACAATCTACTTATATTATGACTTCACAATATTTCCAGCAAGTATAAGTTCAGTTTCACTGAACCTGTATGGCTTTCTTTCTACCCATGGAAACATATATATCTAGATGTTACCTGGAGTTTTTCATCTCCTAATCGAAACTGGTAAAGAAGGGCAGGAGAATCTGGATGTCGAATCTGAAACTCGTGGTCCTGAAGCCCAGAGATGTCCTGATTCCAGGAAAAGATGCTGTCAGTGAATCAGTACAAACGATGTAAACTCTTCAAATTATGCTTAAGCCTCTTCATTATCTAAATAGCATCTATAAAAAGGCCACCCTACAACTATCTTTTTTAAAGAGACAGTTGCCTAGGCTGGAAGGCAATGGTGCCATCACAGCTCATTACAGCCTAAAATTATTGAGTTTAAGGGATCCTCCTGTCTCAGCCTCTTAAGTAACTGGGACTATAAGTGTGCACCACTACAACTAGCTAATTTTTGTTTTTATTTTTTGTAGAGATAGGGTCACATTACCATTGCCCAGGCAGGTCTTCAACTCTTGGCCTAAAGTGATCCTCCCACCATGACCTCCCAAAGTGTGGGATTACAGGTGCAAGCCACAACACCCAGCCCACACTACAACTTTTTTTTTTTTTTTTTTTTTTTGTAGAACCAGAGTCTCACTTTATCGCCCTTGGTGGAGTGCCGTGGCATCACACAGCTCACAGCAACCTCCAACTCCAGGGCTTAGGTGATTCTCTTGCCTCAGCCTCCCAAGTAGCTGGGACTACAGGCACCCACCACAAGACCCGGCTATTCTTCTGTTTTTGCAGGTAAGACGAGGCTGGGTTTGAACCCACCACCCTCCGTATATGGGGCCGGCGCTCTACTCGATGAGCCACAGGTGCTGCCCCCACCCTACAACTTTTTAACACTCTCAGTATAACTTAATAAAACAAGAGTTCAATTACTGCTTTCCCATTTAACATTTCTGAAATTTCCACTGTCTGCATGTTTTTGTTTTTTTCACTATCAACATATATCAATATAAGCAATGACCCAAATCAATAAGCAAATTCCCTTAATAACTGGAAAATTTATAGTGCCTTTAAGTTTCCCAAAGTAAAAAAGTAAAAAATAACAAAGTCCAAAACAAAAAGTAAAAAAGATAGCAATCCATATATAACAATGATTAAATACTGACTATTCATAATATTAAGAAAGTGCTTCAAATTATAACAATGACATGCTGTACCTAAATATGAATCAGCTATATTCAATACACCTATAAGATTATCTTCATGCTTTTTCAGAATGATGAGACTTGTAAAGAGAGCGATTTGCTAACTCTTTCCTAAATAAATAAGCTGTGTTTTCCACAGCCTGAGACACATCTTCACCTCTCTGACCTTACCAAAAAGCTCTGAGTGCTTAAGAGCTTCAGCTTCAAGGATTTACCAGTCTGGATTGAAAGGGTAGCATAACGTTGTTAATTTCTTATTTTTAATTAGAGATGGGGGTCTCACTCTTGCTCAGGCTGATCTCAAAATTATAAGCTCAAGCAATCCACCCATCTCGGCCTCCCAGAATGCTAGGATTACAGGTGTGAGCACCATGCTCAGCCACTGTTAACTTTTTTGGTTAAATTTTTAAGTATCTTTTAAGTGTCTTATTTTCTCCTAGAAACAAACTGATTTTGCTCCCACCTGATCTAAATGACAAAAAGTTTCTTTAAGGTGCTGCAGAAGAAGGCAATCCATTTTATTCGTTAACTGGCATTCTCTGTAAGGGAACCCAGCTCGCTGCATTAGCCAGTAAAAACATCTTGACACATCAGATCCCCCATATGCCAGACAGAGCCTAAGTTAAACAAAAAAGGGCAGTCAATCTCTTGGTTAAGAAGGTACAAAGGGTATTTTAAGAACTCATTAAGCACAGTGAAACACTGGAAGTTTCAAGAAAAGCTTCGAGAAAACTATCAAGTAACTGAAGGTTTCTACAATTTGGAAAGGTCTCTGTTCTATTATTTTACTGGTAGGAAACCCTGGTCTAGCATTTTCTCCACACTTTGAGAATAACTGGCATTAGATAATTCAAACAATGGATGAGCCAAAACAATTCATACTGGGTTTTAGAATGCATTGTAACTTGGGGTGGGAGGCAGCAGATTAACCAATCTCACAGACCATTTGGCACCTCGTTCACATTTGTTTCTCTACCTTGAGACTCAAATTACCTACTATGGAGGACAGGAAAAAATTAAAGCATCCTCAGGGACAGGAAGAAGACATCTTTTTTTTTCCAGACAGAGTCTTATTATGTCACCCTCCATAGAGTGCTGAGGTGTCACAGCTCACAGCAAATAATCTCACAGCCTCAAACTCTTGGGCTTAGGTGATCTTCTCACCTCAGTCTCCCAAGTAGCTGGGACTACAGCTGCCCACCACAACGCCCGGCTATTTTCTTGCTGCAGCTGTCGTCGTTGTTTAGCTGGTCTAGGTCAGGCTCAAACCCACCAGCCTTGGTGCACGTGGATGGCACCGTAACCACTGTGCCACAGGTGCCAAGCCGGAACAAGACCTCTTAAGAGCGCAAAACGCTGCAGAGAAACAATCCTTGCACTGCCTGAGAGTGCTCACCCGTGTCAGGCTTACCCAACCAATGGAGGACAAGTGCCACACCTGCTCCTGATGGTTATGTCATTAAACTTGCATTATCATTAAAAAGTTACTCTTCAGTCATAAACACCATTATGAAAAGAAAGGCAGATAATTAAAAGGTAGATGCTCAAAACACTAGCTAGCTAGAGAATTCAGATCTGAAAAAAATCTTATTTTCTCCGGTCTGACTTTCCTGATGAAAGCTCCGCTGTGAGAGTGTGATTAGTATCTCCATGCCAAACCACAATGAAAGACATGATGCTAACCTTTTCAAACACCAGCACACTAGACAAATCTGGACTTTCAGGAGCTGCTGATGCAAATCTCTATTAGAAACAGGAAGGGTAAAATAATTTGTTTTATCTTTACTAGAACTTGCAGTTCCACAATCTTGCTGGTTTCCTATGCAAACAAAATTTCTTGTAATTTCTAACTTGTGATTTCCAGTTGAAAAGATTGTGAGGGGAGAGACAGTACAGAGCGTGAACTCTGAAGTTCCTTACCGAGTGTTGCGATGAGACACTCCATCCTCCACACAGCAGACACTTGTCTTCTGGTCCCCAACGTCCACAATACAAGTGCTGCTTAAGCCACTTCCAAAGGTGGCACACACAGACTCCTGATGGACCACGATTCCTGAAGCAGGGGAAAAAAGGCGGAGAAGTAATCCACTGAAAAGCAGTAAAGACCCTAAAACAACTAATCCACTCAAGTCATGAACCTGGAACCACTGGGCAAGACTTGCAACAGTGCTGATCCTTTCAGGAAAAGCATTTAAATCATTGGTTCTCAACCTTCCTAATGCCGCAACCCTTTAATACAGTTCCTCATGTTGTGGTGACCTCCAACCATAAAATTATTTTCGTTGCTACTTCATAACTGTAATTTTGCTACCGTTATCAATTGTAATGTTATTATCTGATATGCAGGATGGTCTTAGGCGACCCGTGTGAAAGGGTCGTTCGACTCCCAAAGGGGTCGTGACCCACAGGTTGAGAACCGCTGATTTAAATAAATGAGTGAATTAGATTAACCCTGTCATTGAAAAAGGGAAACAAATTTATTTAAGGTAGATTTCACTGGAAATCAAACATACCTGAAAAACCCATCTTCATTAATATCATATTCACTAGTTCTTTCACATGCTGTTTGTTATAGATATCAGGAATTAGCAAGATACATCTATAATACTAAAATGAACAAAGAAAAAAAGGATAAAAGGGTTAATATTCAAGTCCAGACAAGCACACTTGTCTTCAGAAAGGATTCTGTCCAAACGGGTAGCACCCATGGTGAAAGACCCAAAATAACAGCTCAAATCTGTGTATCCTTTGAGTTTTATGAAAAAACTGAAATTGCTATCTTTTCCCTCCACTGGAATCATTTAAAACTTATGAAAGAAAAAACAAAACAAATGATTAAGTTTGAGTAAGGTCCAGAAAGAAGGTATAAACTAAGCTTGTTAATTTCAGAGAACTAGAGAGAAACAAACAGTAAGAAAAAGAAAAACAATGGGGGTGGGGGGAGGAGATATCATCCTTAAAGCTGAGAATGCTTCAAGGATATTACAAATGACTTTTATTAACCCCTAAGGCAATCCATATACCTGGGAATTTTAGCTTACCTTCAAATCTTTCAGTGGGATTTCCAGATATTTTTGTATTGCATGAGACCATATTACTTCAATATCTGCCAGAACAGCTGTAAGGGAGCCCCCAGGGCCTGAGTGAATGTTTAACTGACCTCTCCTGATAGGCCAGTGAATATTGTAACAGTCCAGTGGATTAACATACAAGGCCTAGAAAACGAGAGAGGGAGATGCAGGCATTATTAAAACTCTTCGCTCAGGGTTTTCTCAATTTATATCCAAAAATCCAAATCCAGACATTATCATTAGTATTAGCTGACTCTTCCAAATGAAGAGAAGCGAAGTATGCAACATTTCAGGAGTCAGTGAGACTATCTGGTCCTCAAAGAGGGTTATGGAATGCAAGGAAACAACTAGAACTGAGTGGTCAAGTAAGTTTTGTAAGGATGGTCGTCGGTTTGGTCTTTATAGTGAAATAATAGAAAAATTATTAACTCATGGTTTTTAGTGAGGACAGATCTCTCTCTGCCTTTACTTCTCTTGCTGGCCCCATTTCTGTTTTCTCAAGCCATTGGGCCAGCAGATCAAAAAGAAATGTAAATTCTTTCTCTTTACATTTCACCAGCTCCTTTCCCTTTTAGAATCTGTTTCTTTAGCCTCAAGGTATTCCCGAGTATCCTAGAGGAACAAAGGAATATAAGCAATTGGGACTCAGGATTGTAACAGCTGGAAAAATGTCTTCACTCTTGATGGAGGGAAAAAATAGACACAGCATTCACATTCAGCACACCTTCTGAATTTGGTGTAGTTACCTTCTTGGTCCCCGTCAATTCAGCTACCCACCAGACCACAGGGTGGCATGCTTTCTTTCTTGGGGATGCTGTTTCTTGCCCGTTTGCCCTCTTTCCCTTTTCCTCCACTTCTAAAATATAAAACAAACTTATACTTTTATATTCTAATCTTGGCCTAGAGAAATTTCATTTCTTGTCCCCTGCACAGCACCTACTGAGCTTTCCTAAACCTAATAACCTTTAGGAGGATCAGGTTTCTTTTCTTCCATTTCATTGTAAAGAAGTTTCCTACCTCTTCTCCTACCAAATACTCAGGGTGATGAGATGTGTTTGTCCACTTATTTCCAGAACAGTGATCTAAAATTGCAGGTCGCATCTGCTTATTGTAAGAGCGTGTCTGAAAAGAAAAATTATCAAAAAATTATCTGAATGTATACAAGAAATGGGGGCCGTATAAGAGTCCCCTTTTCTCCTCTCTTCCCCAGACCAGACACAAATGGCAAATTTTAATTATAAATTCCAAGACTTGTGGCAAAAGGTGAACTGGTCAAGAAAGTATTCTCTTGTCCTTTTCCACAATCTTGATTTTTCCAACAATTTTAACACCTAGGCTGTGATTCACAGCCACTTCACAATTAACACTATATTCTGCTTAAAGTTAAACACAAATTTATATATAATCCAGACTCCTGTACATTCCTAATAATATTGGTTAACCACATTAGACCATATTAGAGGTTGCAATAAGAAAACAGCTCCCCACCAAGATCCTGGAACTATACATACTCGGGTGAAGTGGAAAGGTTCATCAAGTTGCCTTAAGGAACATCACCTTATAAATATTTGGCCTCCGTAAGCATTTATGACATCAATTTAGATATTCTGGAAGTAGTTATGAACAAATTACTTTCCTTTTTAAGGAAATCTCATCTTATTATTTGCATATTTGATATATGAGGAATAAGTGAAGACTATTATGATATAAAGTGGTAGCGAAAGAATAAATCTGAAGAGGTGACTGAACCTGTTCAGGGGACACAGGAATCCGTCTTGTACCATTTGACATCTTTTTAGACCATATTGCTTGATCCACCATTTTAAGGCCATTTTGTCTTTGTTCATTACTTTCAGGTTTCTGGGGGGAAAAATAAAAGATGAACAGCATAAAAGATTTAGTGGAAAGGAAAAGCAATTTGGCAAACTACTAATTTAACCCATCAACATGAAATGTTCCCTCATCAACAAGTAGCATTTTCTTAGTATTTGTTGTATGTATTAATCTTAAGAATTCCAAGTAATCTTGTATTACAAATAAAAAAGTCAAAAGATAGCTCAGCGCTTACAGCACAGTGTTTACAGCGCCAGAACATACACTGAGGGTGGTGGGTTTGAACCCAAACTGGGCCAGCTAAAACAACAATGCCACAAAACAACTGCAACAAAAAATAGCCACGCTTTGTGGTGGGCACCTGTAGTCCCAGCTACTTGGGAGGATGAGGCAAGAGAATCACTTGAACCCATGAGTTTGAGGTTGCTGTGAGCTGTGATGCCACCACACTCTATCGAGGGTGCCTAGTGAGACTCTGTCTCAAAAAAGGGAAAAAAAAAAGACGCCCCCCCCCCCCAGGTACACATGAGTTTCTAAGCCTCCCAGAGAAATAACTATAACCTTGGGCTTTCTCTCTGGGTCCTCCATTTCTAACTTACGTTTAGTCCCTCCCTTAGGAGCCAATTGTCCTTGTACAGAGGCTGCCCCTGTTGTTTGTGTCTTCGTGCAATGACATGAGGAATGCTGACAGGAAGTGTGTCAGTGGCCCGACCAATCCTTAAGGTTGTTGAACCTGGGTGTATGACAACGATGAAGTTGCTCTGAATTTGCTGCAAATATAGAACAGGCACATGACCTTAGTAAATAACATACAAATGACAAGTTAAATAACATATAGGCAACAAGTTAAACTAAGAAGTCAGTTTCCTATAATAACCATCAGACTCAAAGGTATAATAATTCAGTTACAGTAGTTCTTTGAGTGGTATTCAATTACTTCTCTCTATCTGGACACAAATTCATTTTGTATCTCTGTGTTCCCTCAGACTGATTCACAGTATAGAATTTATCAAATATGTTTAAATAAGTAAAACCAAAATTATCCAATCAAAATTAACATATATAATTATCGAGCATTTATGCACCAGGCCCTGTAGGTACAATGGTAACTAGGATAAAGTCCCTGCTATCAAATAACTTTCCATCTACTAAAGAAAACAGTTGGCTTGGCGCTTGTAGTTCAAGCGGCTAAGGCGTCAGCCACATACACCAGAGCTGGCGGGTTCAAATCCAGCCCGGGTCTGCCAAACAACAATGACAACCGCAACCAAAATATAGCCGGGCACTGTGGCAGGCACCTGTGGTCCCAGCTACTTGGAGGCTGAGGCAAGAGAATCGCTTAAACCCAGGAGTTGGAGGTTGCTGTGAGCTGTGATGCCATGGCACTCTACCCAGGGCAACAGCTTCAGGCTCTGTCTCAAAAAAAGAAAACAGAAAAAAAAAGAAAAGAAAACAGTTAAACATGGAATAAGAGTGTGGAGAACGCTATGTCTTGGGTTCCCTAAATATCAATCACCTAAAGATGTTCATGGAAACAAAAAAAAGACCCTAAGCCTCCACTAAAAACTTTCTAATCTCAAATCTCTGAGGAGAGCGCCTAGGAATTGGCAATTTAAAAAAACTCCTGAAGTGACTAATGTGATTGCTCAGGTTTGATAACCAGTGGTCAAAGAGGACTGGGAAAAAATTAACGTAAGGATAGAACACTATCTTGTAATACTAGAAACTAAAGCTTCATACATTAACCGCTTCAGAATATGTTCATAAACTGCATTTTGGTCACTGACAACGCTTTACCGTTGTTGGTTCAGGGCTACTTACTTGATCTTGCAAAAGCTTGGGGCTAAAAAGCCAGAGTTCACAATTCTATCCTTGGACATCAGAAACTTGGTGACCTTTCACAATCCATTCTTGGGTGATGGTAAACAAGAAAACAAACCAGTACAATCCAGAATGGTGAGTGATGACTGTGAGCTTTACTTTTACATGATATTTGTTTCGCCTACATCAAGGGGGCAGTATCTCAATTACTTGGGTAGAACCTTTATTGCATAAACTTGTTGCAGGGCCTAGAGTTTCAACAGGGAGTGTGAGAAGGGACTCTGGCAATGCCTCTGACAAAAGGATCCCTCTGTTGAGAAGCACAGCTCCAGCCTGACTTCTCAGCACCTACTCTACTGTAGCAATGAAAATAATTTTATGGTTGGGGGTCACCACATGAAGAACTGTATTAAAGGGTCATGGCACTAGGAAGGTTGAGAACCACTGTCTACAACCACTTCTCTCTCTGTAATTCTCTCAATCCAGATTTCTCTTGCGTGTCTAACTTGAAGACTTCGGAGCCTTTCCACAAGCAATTCCATTGCCTGAGGTGTTCCTTCTTACTACTCCTTTCAGGTCTGAAGTTAAGTGTCATCAGACTAGGTTTTTTGGTCCCCTGGCAATACGATCTTACAGCAGCGCTTCTTTTCAAGACTTTTGTCACTCTTGTAATTATCTGTGTGACGTGTCCAACTGACAATAAACTTGAAGTGAGTAGGAACCCCTTCTGTCTTCTCCACTACTCTATGCCAATACATGGTACGTGGGAGACTGAGAGGTATTTGTCCAATGATGATGGCATCACTCTCTCGTGGCAAGGTTTTGTTGCAGTTTGGCTGGGCTGGGTTCAAATCCGCCACCCCGGGTATTTGGGGCTGGGGCCCTACACACTGAGCCACAAGTGCCGCCCTTGTGGCAAAGTTTTGAACAGTACTTCCCAAGTTTTCGTGTGCTGTGGCAGACAAGATCTGTCCAACAGACTGCAGTAAACAGATGAGGCTGCTTGCCATCAGGGATCCCTGTACCTCACTAATGGCACACTGATTAGGAAACTTCAGGGTAGTAAATGTGGTTTCCCAAAGTATGGACAGACCTTTTTTAATAATTACATTATTTATCTTACTATATTGGGGGAGGAGGAACAACCAGTATACCCCAAACATCATTTTCTGCATATTACTGTTTCAGGTAAGACTGAGTAAAAAAGTTATTAAGCAAACAGTAGAGCTGCCATGTAGGATCTGGCAAACCTGTACAAGTGACTGAAATGTAACTGAAGGAAATGTTGCTATAGTGGTGAAAGGCCAGAGTCTCAATTCACAGAACCGGCTGCAAATTAAGACTGCCACTCATGGGTAGCGCCTGTTGCTCAGTGAGTAGGGCGCTGGCCCCATATGCTGGAGGTGGCAGGTTCAAATCCAGCCCCGGCCAAAAACTGAAAAAAAAAAAAAAAAAGACTGCCACTCATTTGCTCTGGATGAATTTCCTACCTTATGGTTATTGTGAGGATTAGAGGAATTAATTATGTAGAAAGGACTGAGGGAATGCTAACTTTCAATGCAGAAAAGCCTTTCAAAGTTCTCCAGTGCCTTGGACGAAGCCAGACTCTTTAGTTTACATGACCCTCACTGGTCAAAGATTTCACTGCTAGGATCTCCAGTCTTATCCTTCAATTAGACACCCCAATCTGCCAGCTGTGCCTCCACCACCACTCCTTTTGGCCCCAATCTCTCCTATGAGATTTCCTCCCTCTCCCTGGCTAGCTCCTAATACTCTTCAAGTCTTAGTATAGATGTTACTTTACTCTTCAAGTCTTAGTACAGACGTTACTTCCTTTGAAGAAACTATCCCTGACTGTCAGCACTGGAGGTATTTGCTGTGTGTTCCAAGTTATCCTCTGCACTAGGGCATTCCACACCAATCTGAGCTCTGAGGTCCCATTCCCAACTATGAGCTCTCTCTTCCCAATGCCCAACCCTAGAAGAATCCTAGAACGTAGGAACTGGCAAGACCTTTACAGACCAGCCAGTCTTGCCCTCTTGATGAATGGAGAAAACAGGCCTGTGCAACAAGAATAACCATTCTGGGAGCTCATCATGTGCCAGGCACTGTACTATGTACTTTACAGCTGCAGCACCAGTTAGGTAATTTATTATTCTTAACCCTTCTCAGAGATGTCCCATGTGAAATTCTGATCATTTAGCACCTCCTTATTTCTTCTGAGACCTGTACTTTGCCTCTGTCCGGTTTCCCATGGGAATGTCCATGTGTGATTTACTGATCAGCAGGGGTGAGAGTATAAACAAAAGTCTTTTGTCTGCCATGCCACTGCGAATTACTTACTGTAGTTTGGCTTAATCTTGTTGTTTTTGACATTCAATCTTTTAATGTCTATTTAGACAAATGTCTACCTTTTCCTTGCTTCTAAGCTTAAAATGACTTCCATCATCCGCTACGTCCTTAACAACAGAAAAAGCTTCAGTCTCGAACTTCATCCCTAACACACACAGCCTGACGCTCCGCGTGCTAACTCTTTCCGGAGCCATTTAAACCTCGCAGCACTTGGGAAGTAGGTGCCATCACTGACGTCGCTGGATGGCCGGGGAAGCGGGGCTCAGAGCCGAGACCCGACCACACACACTCCCTGGGGCGGTGCGGGGACTCCCCGGCGCACAACGACCCGGCGGAGGACGGAAAGGCCACCCCTCTTCAGCACCCACCAGTGGTTGGGACCTGCGAGACGGAGGCCCGAACCCGCCCGACTGCCCCCCGGTCCCCACCAGCGCTCTCCCAGGCCCGGAAGCGAGGACCCACACAGGTACGAGTCCGAACCGAGACCCGCGCCCGGCGCCCCACCTCCTGCAGCGACTCCGGCACCAGCGCGGGCACGATGGGCCGCTTCACGCCGCGCTGCTCCTTCTCCTTCTCCCCGCCCTTCTCTTTCCCGTTCTCCGCGTCTCCCTTCTCGGCCTGGGTCATCTTAGCCGCAGCTTCTAACTACCGCACCTCCCCGGCGACCGCTCCGCGGAATCCTCAGCGCGCAGGCGCGCGGTTAGCTGCCCACAGTCAAGATGGCCGCCGCGGAGTCGCCCCCGAGGGTTCCGGGACGGCGGGAGGGTGGGGCTGTCAGAGCGTGGGAGTGTGGGCGGTGGTGGCAACCCAGCTGGCAACACAGTACACGTGGATTCTTGAGCGGCTGCAGTGGGCCGGCTTATAACCAACGTCTCATTTCCTTCCGACAGTGTTTCTTCTCCTGACTTCCCAGACGCCGTACATACTCTTCTTATACATCCATGCTCAGTCCAGCAGCCTCTCATGTTGGCAGTTCTCTAGGGGTAGGTCTCCTCCCCATGCGCTCCGTGGACTACTTTATCCACTTACTGGCTTTAACTATGAAGATGACTCCCAAATATATATTTCCAGTTTGGACCTCTCCCTGAGACTCAGACTCATAACCAAATGCCTATTTATTATGTCCATCTGGATATCTATAAGGAATTGCAAACTTCCACAGTATACCTGTGTTTACAATGAAACTCTTGATTTCCCCATCCCACACTCAATTCACCATCTCAGTAAATGTCATTTTGAATCTTCAGTTGTCCACAGCTTCTAAATCCAACCCATCAGCAAATCCTACAGTCTTTTTTTCTTCTTTTCGTTTTTATGTATTTATTTATTTTGAGACAGAGATTCACTTTGTCGCCCTCGGTAGAGTGCTTTCGCATCACAGCTCACAGCAACCTCCAACTCCTGAGCTTAAGCGATTCTCTTGCCTCAGCCTCCCGAGTAGCTGGGACTACAGGTGCCCGCCACAACGCCCGGCTATTTTTCTGTTGCGGTTTGGCTGGGGCCGAGATTGAACCCGCCACCATCGGTATATGGGGCCATTGCCCTACTCACTGAGCCAGAGGCGCCGCCCTTTTCTTTTTAAACCCTGCAGTCTTTAAAAACCTATCTTGAATTCATCTGCTTCTCTATTCCTGCTGCCACTATTTAGCTCAAGACTCATCTGGAGCCTCTTAACTGAATTTCCTTGTCTTGTCCCCCTTTGATCTGGTCTTCATACAGTTAACCAAATTTAGTTTAAAATCTTATAGTTAAGACAACCGATATTATGTACCTACCACTCTGCTTAGTAAAATATCACCAGTTAGTTATCCTGCTTAGTAAAATATCACCAATTAGGTTTTTGGGGTTTTTTTTGAGTCAGCGTCTCACCTTGTCACTCTGGGTAGAGTACCCTGGCATCATAGTTCACAGCAACTTCACAACCTCAGACTCTTAGACTCAAGCGATTCTCTTGCCTCGGCCTCTCGATCAGTTGGGACTACAGGGGCCTGCTACAACACCTAGCTATTTTTAGAGACAAGGTCTTGCTCTGGCTCAGGCTGGTCTCCAACTCTCAGGCAATCCACCCACCTAATGTGGATGAAGTGTGCGCCTGGCCCACACCCATGCTCTATAAACTCTCATGACTTCCCTTTGAGCTCCAGGAATAGACTCTAATCACTGTCTATAAGACCATATTTACGGGTGGCGCCTGTGGCTCAGCGAGTAGGGTGCCGGGCCCCATATACCGAGGGTGACGGGTTCAAACCTGGCCCTGGCCAAAATGCATCAAAAAATAGCTGGGCGTTGTGGCAGGCACCTATAGTCCCAGCTACTCGAGAGGCTGAGGCAAGAGAATTGCCTAAGCCCAGGAGTTAGACGTTGCTGTTGAGCTGTGTGATGCCACGGCACTCTACCGAGGGGGATAAAATGAGACTCTGTCTCTACCAAAAAAAAAAAAAAAAAAAGACCATATTTACTCTGGTTCCTCTTATGTTTCTAATTTCACCTCACACCACTCTCCCCTTTCCTTGGCATTTGCTTTTTCTCAGACATTCCAAGCCTTTCCCATCATGCTGTTCCTGCCTCCCCTCAGCTGGCTCACTTTTTCTCATATTTCAACTCATGTCACCTCAGGCCTCTCCCAGTTATCCTCTTATCACCCGGTTTCCTTCAAAGCATGAAAAAAAAAAAATTAGCCTGTGAACTATTTTGCCTTACTGTCTCTCACACTAGAATCTAAGCTTCATGAAAAGGGAGATTTTCTCTTGCCACTGTCATCTTCAGCACATGCCCAATAATTACATTATTGATTAAATAGTGCTGAGCGAAAAACCCTTTAAGGTAGGAATTTAATTCCCATTTTACAGGTGAGTAAAAAAATGGGGGGAAAATGACATAACTCACTCAAGATCATAAGCTACTGAGCAGCAAAGACAAAATCTGAACACAAACTACTGAAGAGGCTATGTTCTGCACTCAGTAGTGCAGAGTGGGAGAGCTAAATGTCAAATGTGGCTAGGCCTCCAGGATAAGCCCTAAGAAATAGTCCTGTAGCAGTAGTCTGGAGGACAGAAAATCATGGGTAACATGCTCAGAGAAGCCATCAATGACAATACTACCTGCTGATGAGCCATATGCTCATCATATGCCAATCTGCTCTGGTCATATCAGCTACACAGTTAGGTGCAGGGCTAACAGAATGTGTCATTCACTGTCCTTATCATCTGGGAAACTGCTCCAGTTGAGCCCTGGCATCTGTATAATGGGAAGATCATCTGTCTACCTCCCTTTGCCAGAATTTAAAATGCGTAAATATCTGAGTGGTAAATATTGAGTAGTCAATAAAATGTTATCCTAAACCTGTGTGTTAAAATTACTTGTTTCCTGGGTGACGCCTATGGCTCAAAGGAGTAGGGCACCAGCCCCATATGCTAGAGGTGGTGGGTTCAAACCCAGCCCCGGCCAAAAAAAAAAAAATAATAATAATAAAATAAAAAATTGCTTGTTTCCTTCTTTGAACACCAATGTCTTATATATGCCACTACATCCCTACTTCTTGACAAATAGAGTTGAATACTGATGAACGGATATAACAAAGCTTTCTTTTTTGAGACAGAGCCTCAAGCTGTCACCCTGGATAGAGGGCCATGGCATCACAGCTCACAACAACCTCCAATTCTTGGGCTCAAGCGAGTCTCCTGCCTCCACCTCCCAAGTAGCTGGGACTTCAGGTGCCCACCACAACACCCAGCCATTTCTTGGTTGCAGCCGTCATTATTGTCTGGCGGGCCCAGGCTGGATTCGAACCCGCCAGCTCAGGTGTACATGGCTGGCGCCTTAGCCCGTTGAGTCACAGGCGCCAAGCCTATAACAAAGCTTTCACTTTGGTTTCTTCAAAGCCCATTAAACACAGAAGTAGAACTATATCATTCATTTTTCCAATAAATATTTCAGTGCCTATGACATGAAGTCATTTTTCAAAGGAGTAAAAAAGACAAAATCCCTCATCTCCTAGAACTTCTACTCTAGTGACAAAATTTGGAAGTTACCAATATTCAGATGAGAGTTAAAACCAATAGCCAGGATTTTAAAAAATGGCATAAAATTCAGATTTATCAAGATGGCAATGAAGTCCATGATTTTAAAGACTACCTAGCAAATCTTCATTTTGTAGTTCAGTTTTCTTGGTAATGGCTTTATAAATACCCTCATAATTATATTTGGTAGCAAATCAGATACAATGTATTAAAGATTTCTGAAGTAAATATTTTAAAGGTAAAAATTAAAGAGCACAGATATTATATGCATACTACTGAAATAAATACAATGTGATTTATTTACAAAGAACAAAGTGACAATGAACATTACTTCAGAAATTGAAAAAGGCTAGTAGTACTGAATGCACACCTTTTTATTTCTTCAGATTCAGAGTTTGTGATTTA
>CAUYRH010092155.1:0-29466 GCA_963574655.1 Perodicticus potto | reverse complement strand
CCACAATGCCTGGCCGTTTTTGGTTGCAGCCATCATTGTTGTTTGGCAGGCCCGGGCTGGATTCAAACCCGCCAGCTCAGGTGTACGTGGCTGGCGCCTTAGCTCATTGAGCCACAGGCGCCGAGACAGATTATACCCTTTATGTTCAATATTCTTTGCTCAATTACATTTGGTGTTGGATTAGACAATATAAAAAAATTGCTATGAAACTACTGTCACTGTTCATTCAACATACCAGAACACATCAATATCACTAATAAGTAAGAAGAGCCATGGGTTCTTACAAAAGCATGTGAAAACAGAGATTTAAAAATCATTTGATCTTAAAAAAAAAAAAAAATCAATGATTCTAGGATATTTGCATATCATTACCTGTTAATCCACATATCTACTATCTTACTTAGAAAGCTTGTTCCTTACAGTAAGTATGAGATAAGTTATCAACAGCAATGCATACTGTTACATATACATATTGTTAGTATGATTTCTACCATCTCATATTTGCATTTCATCCTTTACTGGCTCCATCATTATGTCATGTCCATTGAAAACTCATCAATGCATAAAACTGTAATGACCATCCCCACTCTAACTTCAGAAACATTTCTCTGATACAATATTAATTACACTTATTTAAAAAATTTTCTCACCTAAGGAAAATATACCTGTTGAATAGCCACAAAAACAAGTATCCAGAAACTGTTTTCTAGATACTTTCAGTAGGAACAGAAATGAAATGGAAAATTTCAACGAAATGGTAAAAACCCATGGCCATGGGATTTTCCCCCCTAACTTACACTCAGGTTCATTATCATCACTTTATGCAGTTTCTGAAACATTTGCTATTTAAGTGGCATTTATACAGCTTGCTATGTAGCATTTGGCCCTCATGTATTGTTTCCCCAATTATTATTAAGCCTGACAGTCATCCTCCAAACACCAAAAGAAGCCTAGTGCCCAGACACAACTGTGGCTCCTGGAGTCCAAAGCTACCAGGGGCTTGTAGTGCTTTTATTCCCAAGGAAGCCTTAGCATTCCTTGTCTGTATTTATCTTGGGAAGATCCTGCAGAGGCAGCACGGCAAGGATACAGGTCTCATTTCACCAACTAGAAAGACTCAAGGACTGACAGAGTATCTCTGGACTTCATCACACACGCCAGACACTGAATACGCTATAGCACCAGAAGCCCAAGTCATCACTCAGTAACAGTGGGGACAAAGAGACTACCCTGAGAGCAACATTAACTCAGCTGTAAAGTGCCTATGGTAATAAACAGCAGCATAAAAATTCAAATGCATTTGTATTTGACAATTATAATTTATTAAAGTTTTAATTCTTCGGCCACATTATCAACTTACAATAAAAAAAGATTAAAACCTAACCGTTAATGTGAAAGGCAAAGTTAGCCTAGGAATAAAATTTTGACATATCACAAAAGGAAAACAATTTAAAATATTTTCTAATCATGCATGTCTGAGGTTAGTTCTTTTTTACTTAAATATCCCTTTAATAAAATAATTAGCAAAATTTTAAACAAACTATTCTAGTCACATGATACAGAGCTCAATTTTTTTGTTCTGATTGGATTTGCTTGAATAACCCAACTTTGAATTGAGATTAAAAATGTAACTGATTTAAGACTTTTGTTTCTTTTTATAATCATTGAATACTTTCACACTTGCCAAAAACAAGTAAGTGCCTGCTGTGTTATAAAGACAACAAGGTTTATGTTTGGTTACCAGGAAAAAACAAACTTAATTATAACTTCCTCTAGGAGGGCTTGGGAGTTCACAATCCTAGCCCTTTGGGAAGCTGAGGTGGGAGAATCACTTAACGTCAGAAGTTTAAGACCAGCCTGAGCAACACAGGCTCCGTCTCTACAAAAAGTTAGAAAAATTAGCTGGGTGTGGTGGCACATGCCTGTAGTTCCACCTACTTGGGACGCTGAGATTGGAGGATTGCTTGAGCCCAGGAGTTTGAGGTTGCAGTTAGCTATGATCAGGCCACTGCACTTATGTCTGGACAACAAAGCAAGACCTTGTCTCAAAAAAAAAAAAAAAAAGAAAGAAAGAAAAAAGATCAGACAAATATTATAGTCTTCTCTCATTTAAAAAAATCTAATTATTTGATTTGGTGCATCAAAAGACAGTAAAAATAATGCCCAGTTTCTCTTGGTTTCTACTGTAAGTCTCTAAATTCTCATCAGGGAATATTAAATTATTTATTTAAAGTTACCTAGGATTTGGTGAAGGAAGGGCAAGTAGCTGGAGAAAATATTTCTTTCCATAACAAATCGGTAACATATTTAAATCATTGGCCTAACTGGCATATGTGAATCTACATCAAAATATTACATAAAAATGATTAACCGAATTATTCACTAAGAATTATAATACACTTAACATCCACATACCTGGCTTCATAACTACAAGATGCAATTTCAGCCTTTGATAAAACAGAATCAATTCCATTCATTTGTGCAGAATCTTGATTCTCCCACACAGATGACTCTGGTATATCTGCTTTAAAAATAATAAAATTTAATGATTGTATGTTACAAGTTGATTTTAACTTTTATTCCAGAAATTTGTTTTCCATTCCTTTCATATGCAAATGTTTAGTAAATTCCAAATATAGCTATTGATATTATCTTCGTATCTAATAAAGGAAAATTCTATAATTCTAAAACAGGCTGTTTCTATTACATTATTCATCAGCAAATAAAAACTTATGAATTCAAAATATCCTGTCTTTAAATAGAGATTTGTTTTAAAATACACCAAAAGGTAAATATAAAATATCCTCTAATACACAGGCCTTTGAAGTACACAAGGACAGGGAGTGATCAGGGAGATGAAGCCCCTCATATTGCCTTACAATGATTATAAAGCTTTCTGTAATAGAAAAAAGTTAATGTAAAATATAAATTTTTCTGAACATACTTTGCTATTTCCTAAAAGAACTAGAAATTAAAGCTAATTAACACGTTCAACAAACATCAAATTCCTACCAGCCATTTGATCAAACAATAATTTAATAGGTCACATACCATAAGGAAGTTTCATCCTAAATTCAAGTTTTGCTTTTAAATACACATCAGGTAAAAGAGTTTCCAAACATTACCCCCACTTTTAGGTAATTCTACTATTGGTTTAACAAAGTGTGTTCAATTAGAATCACTCATGTATGATCAGAATTATCATTTGCTTTACAGAATGCATCTCTAGTCTTAATAGTATAGTTCATCAATCTCTCTTAATATATAGCATATGGGAATACAAAAGCACACAATCTAGAGAGCCTACTGGTCTGCATGCCACTTTATCTCCTTTACCACCTTTAACTTCACTAGTAATTGAGAAATAGATTAAAACACAACTTCAGTCATAGGTCTCTCTGGATAATACTATTAGGTTCCAAGATGAGAATGTTATAAAAAACATATAACGCATCTAAAAACACAATTATCAGTCATATCACTACCATTATAAACAAAAATATACTAAGTAAAACAAGACCAAAATACACCACAACTAATTCTATACAAACCAATTTTCAGTATACTGTAACAATATATACCTAACAACCTGAATCATTTCTCCTATAATTAATAATCCATGAAAAGTCAGCCAAGTTAATGCACTACCAGAGAAACATGGCAAAGGATATGGCTTTGTGGACAAAACCAATGCTCCCTGGTTGGACCAATAAACAACATCTTTTACCTAACTATGCAACCCATACAAACATTTTTGGATTTCAGCACCCATACACACACCGCATAAATGCAAATCACAAACCCTGAGGACTAGCATCCCATGGGGTCAAATCCTACTTACATTAAAAAAACCAAACCAAACCAAACAAAAAATAAACCCAGGAGAGTATGTAAGGTGAGCTATGGTTTGACTTAATGTGAATAACACACATGCTACACTATTATAAATTAAAGACAGGATGCAGAACACATTACCCTTTATTCCTGAAGGGTCTTAACAGGCTGATTTAATATTTCATTAAATCTAAGCTGAAAATCTGTAAGAATTTTAGAACTGTTAGTATCACAGTTCAACAGAGGGTGCTACTAGACCCCAAAAAAGGAGTGCTGAAGCTTGAACCGCCACATCCAGGTGCCTTTTAAAGGTATAACCATGAGTTACGCCTTAAAAGTTAGAGAGTTATGTGACTTTGATATCTGAAGGGCTAGTTAATCTAAGATGCTTGTCTTGGAAATCACAGAAAATTTATGCTTGAGGTAAGAACAGTCTCTGTGGTCCATGCGCCCCCAACGCCCTGCCCTGAGAGGCAGCACCATCATGTTCCTCTTCACTGGGCTGGCTGACCTGTTCCACAGTGCAGCAGAGTGCGTGGGTCCCTCCACGAGCGGAGTGAGTTGCTTCATGTGAGATTCAGGGAAATGCAGGGACACACTGTCCTCACTGGAGGGCAAAGTAGAGAACTGCTCATCAAAACTTGACAAACTAGACGGGCACATGGAGAATGTGGAGGAACGGTTGGAGAAATCAGAGGCCAGGACCCAAGTCTGTGAAAAAGAAATCGCTGAGAATAAATCTATGACTAATACGATTTTAAAAAATGCTGTTTTTTAGAATGAAAACTGAAGTCGTTGAAGGTAGAGAAAATATCAGCACCCTGGGAATCCAGGAAGGGGTAAAAGGCTGCAACCATGAATTTGGAGCATACATGGTTCCAAATAATAAGATCATCAATGAGAAATGTCACTACTAAGTACTGCTCAGAAAGCCTCTTCCAAAGGAAGTCATGGATGGATGAGATCCCCCGGTTACTCTAGTCTAATTAAAGAGTTTTTTTCATATGATGACTAAGAAATTAAAAGTTTTAAAAAGGATTAAAGATGCTATTTGTCCTCATATTTCACCAGATATATAAGCCAAAACATTAGAACTAATTTTATTTAAAAGATAGTGGACAAAAGCTAAAGATTCTAATTCCTATACTGATCCTCAATATCATTATTTTTGGTGCCATGTCTAATAATAACCCAGAGAAAGAAAGATCAGGGAATAACAAGGGAAGAGGAAAAAAGGCATAAGTTCTGAGCACAAGCTTAGCTGTAATCAAACTTCATAATAAAGGACAAGTTATTCATTTTATAGTAAAATCCAGCCAAGATTCCAGTGAGCTCCTAATAGGTCAAAAGGCTTATGACATAAAAGTGAATGACATCAAGTTAAAGCAAGAGTAAATACAAAGTACGATATTCACCTCTTCTAGTGAAAGAAAATCTACGTCTTGACTGTTTCTAATGGCAAATAAAATTTAACTATTTCTCCTAAAATTTACCTTCTTTTTTCCTACCCAAAACTAGATATGAAAGGAAAATGAATTATAAAAGCTCACTAAAATGTTATAAAAACCTGGTGGCTAAATTGATGAAGACAAGTGAACAGTGACAGTATTCTGTTAATAAACCAGTTATCGTCAGATTGTCTATGATGAAAAGAAAGACAAAAGAAGACTATATCTCTGATGCTTCTAAGAACACATTGCTTGTCAAGGTCAAAATTCTGCTGTTATCAGGAAATGTGTAAACACACACAAGACTCCACCCACCAGAAACTCTGAGCACTGAGTAATGAAAAGATGCTACTGCATCTGTACATGTGGTATTTTTCTTCTTTCAACATTCACTCAGTATTTACTAAGTGCTGAATAGGTGACAAGTATTATATACTTCCTTAAGCTACTTACTTCTTGTTTCCAAACTTAAGATTACATCATTTCAATATCACATAGAAAAACAAAAGTAAAAACCAACCTACCACAAAAACCAAACTACCAATACTTGAGAAACTGCCCATACCACAATACAACTAACTCTCAACCAGTTCAATAATAGCTACCCCAAGATCTACTCATGACACGCAAAAATTCTAGAATCTCAAGTCTCTGAAAAGATTCAAGACCAAAAAAAAAAAAAACCTTTTGAAAAACCTGGAAAATACATATACATATAAAGCATAAATATATAGCTACAATTATTTTCTTTCATCCTTACACTATGTAAACAGATCATTAAAACCATTAAAAAGACTACAATTACAAAAAAAGGTCCTTAGAGATGTCCACTGGATTTGTTTTTGCCTTAACTTCATTGGGGCTATTTTTAAAAAATGCCCAAGGTTGGGATAAAACCAAACCATATGTCTTCCATTTCACTGTATATCTAACTTCCGATTAGTTTCTGGTTAATATTGTTCTGAAAGACTAATTAAAAAAATTTTTTTTGGCTTTGTAAGACATCCATGAGGAAACTGATGTGTATCAAATAATATCTAAGCAAACATTTATCAGCAAATTTACTCAGGGAAAAAAAGTAATAGAGATGTGAAAATCTTAAGTAGTATGATTACTATAACTTTTTATTTTTGTTTACTAATATCCAAAATGTAAAAGCCAAAGGGGGGGAACATGTTTCTCATACAAAATAGATTCAATAAAAGATATGAGGAATGACTATTAGTATTTACAGTCTTATTCCAATAAATTAAAAGTTCTGTTTCTTATTCTACTTCCTCATACAAATCTTAAGCAATACAACCTTCAGTGTCGTTGTGGTGACACAGTGAGAAAATGACTAGTAATTAACTCTCAAGTTAAGCAGAGCCTTCTACAAAATGATGTTCAAGGTTTTCATCTACAATCTAATTTTATACAAAGCAAATTAATCACATCTTTTAAAAACATTCTTCACTTTTGTTCTAGGAAAATATCATCATCCAATTCAACAAAGAGCAACTATATAAACAAGTCATTTGTATTATATTCAGATTTTGTTTTAAGATGTCACAGGTATCCTAAAAAACCTTAAATTTAAAAAAAGCTAATTATTACAACTTTGTTTTCATTTCTATGATAGCGGTATCAACAGCAAAATCCAGAAGTTGTCCACAGGAACACTAAGATTTCAAAGGGAGGTCATTTGTACCTGCTCTGCCTTTTAGGATTTTGTTCTGATAGTACTGCCACTCCAGCTGGGGGTTAGCGCCAGGACGTAAAGGTGCCCTTCCTGTGCCTCTGTTACTTGTAACAGCCACTGGTTTTCCTATGAGGAAAAGATTAAATTATTTCTACATCTACCTACGGGAATGTTAACAAAAAGAACATTTTTCAAATGATTTTTAAATGTAACATTTTTTCTTAAGCTTAATTTAGGGAGTGATCTTTAAAGCTAACATTAATAATAAAGATTATCAATCACCATGCACACATCATCAAAGTTTCTTAGCACCTTCAAAACAGTAAACTGTGACAATTATGACACATTTATTCAATCTAAAAGCAGTATTGTCATTTGGCTTTCCATGGTTTTTGTTTGATTTCTCATAGGCAACTCAGATATTAGATTCAGATTGGAGGTGTGGGGAGAAAAAGAATAATATTAAATATATAGTTTTAAATATTTCTGGTATTGTAACAGTAGTGTTAACATCTATACTTATCCTTAAATATTACAGCAAGAAAAACTAAATATATATGCATAGGAATCACAATTTGGCCTATCATATATTCAAACATGAAAAAATAGCTCCTCCTCAGTTTTTGGTTTAGCTATAAAGCTACTTTCTTCTTTTTTTTAATAGATTTTACTTATTATTTGAGACACAGTCTCACTGTGTTGCCCCAGCTAGAGTGCCATGGCATCAGCCTAGCTCACAGCAACCTTAAACTCCTGAGCTCAAGCCATCCTCCTGCCTCACCCTCCCAGAGGATTACAGGCGAGAGCCACCAGCCTGGCCTATAAAGTTAATGTCATATATCATTTTCTTCTGTGTGTATAATATGCTACAAGATACGCATAACCTCATAAAACAATAGCATAGATAATTCATATACTTCTCATAAAACAATGGCATACATAATTCATATACTTACTGAATGTATTTGTTGTGAAGACAGAAAAAAAAAGGTCCTCTTTATAATAAATTATAAAGTTACTCTATAAAAATCAATTCTAAAATTTTCCAAACTTGGAGCAGCAACCACTAACAATATAAAATAAAGGCATGATTTTAAAGGAATTTTAAAAGAATTGCTGATGGTCATTTCTGAGATAACTACTGAAAAATCCAGAATGTTTTAAAAAGTATTGACTCGCTCACAAATATCTGAAATTTCATTAAAGCAAAGACTTCCCAGATGACAGCATATTTTAGTAACATTCAGTAATACAAAATTATTCTATAATCAAAAAGGAATGACGTTCACCTACATCAGGACAATTATCAAGTTGTTTACTCAAAGAAAGGATAGCAACCAAATTTCTTAACACATTGGCTACCATAAAAATCTAATTAAATTAAAAATACAGAAAATGGGCTCGGCACCCATAGCACAGTGGTTATGGCACCAGCCACATACACCTGGGCTCGAACACAGCCCGGGCCTGCTAAACAATGACAACTGCAACAAAAAAAATTGCTAGGAGTTGTGGCGGACGCCTGTAGTCCCAGCTACCTGGGAGGCTGAGGCAAAAGAATTGCTTAAGCCCAAGAGTTTAAGGTTGCTGTGAGCTGTGACACCATAGCATTCTACCGAGAGTGACATAATGAAACTGTCTCAAAAACAAAATACAGAAAACACCCAACACAAGGCCTTTTTTTTTTTTTTAATTAAAGTCTCACTTTGTCACCCTGGGTAGAGTGCTGGGCATCATTGTAGTTGGTAACAACCTCTAACTCTTGGGTTCAAGTGATCCTCTTGCCTTAGTCTCCCAATTAGCTGGGACTATACGCGTGCGCCACCATGCCTGGCTAGTATTTTCTAGTTTTTTTGGTAGAGACGGGACCTGTCTCAGGGACCACCAGCCTTTGCCTCCGGAAGTGCTAGGATTACACAGGATTACACAATACCCAGCCACCAATGCAGGCTTTTTTGTTCTTCAATGACATAACCTTCATCTATAGATGAATATTCTCCTCTTAAGACTAGATCTCTATAGAGGAAAGAAAAAAATATATAATTTCTCTATACCTTTCTTTTTGTTTTTGAGACTGACAAAAACTTTTTGTTAGCCTCAGTAGAGTGCAGTGGCATCACAGCTCACAGCAAACTCAGACTCTTGGGCTCAAGTGATCCTGTTGCCTGAGCCTCCCAAGAACTTGGGACTACAGGCAGTGCTACAACGCTTGGCTATCTTTAGAGACAGTGTCTTGGCTCTTACTCAGGCTGGTCTGGAACTCAAGAGCTCAGGCAACCCACCCGCCTCAGCCTCCCAGGGTGCTGGGATTACAGGTGTGAGCCATTGCACCCGGCCTCCCCTATACCTTTCTTCATAATGGAATACAGAAAACTTGAAAGAAAGCTTATTTCCCCAAGTAAAATCAGAATAAATTTTTTTTAAAAGATTTTGTGATCCTTTTGAATATGTAACGAGATTTTCTTAAAACTTAAAATAAGAATACAGACCTTTGAGATCTGGTCTATTTCGTATACCCACTGATACAAAGAAGCAATCCATATCAACATGCATTATACAGCTCTGATGTCTTGGTGAACTCAATAATGACATATTTCCTAAAAGGAAAAAGAGAGTATTCAAACCCCACACTATTTTATAGCATTTAAAAAATTAGATCTATTTAGATTCAGAAATATTTAAAAGATGCTTACAAGTAGGGTGGAGTCTTTAAAAATAAAGAACATCAACGGAATATTTCTACTACCTCACCAGAAGCCAAATTTAAGTTTGTTTAGCTCTAAAAGTAATTCAGAGAAACAAATTCAGTTTCCTAACATAATTTAAAATCAACTGTGGAATCCTACTCAATAATGACATGCAGCTAGACAAGATGGAAGAATGAACAAATAAATAAATAGCAAAGATACCATGTCTTCCTAGTCTATATTCTAATAAGTCTCTGAAATACCTTGACAAAACTTATCTTAAAATTATTTCTGTGTGCCGATTATTTCATAAAAATATATGAAGGTGTTCTCATACATTCAGTTATGTGAAGCTAAGTAACTTTTGAAGATCACCTACTCCACACAGTTTATAAACATTCCTTGACAAAATGACAAAAAAAATAACTACTATTATGTAGTGCTTGGTAGGTATCAGGCATCGTCATAAAAAGTTCACATGTTAATTTATTTAAATTCTCACAATACTTTGAGGTAGATAATATTATCCCCATTTTGCAGATTAACAATTTAAGTCACAAAGCCTATCAAAAGTGCCTGAGACGTGACTCAATCCCAGGAAGCCTGATTTCAGAACCCTCAATTTACCAGGCTGCTTGTTCTAAAACTACCCAAAAAACAAAAATCTATATATTAATACACACCAAATTTTTCTCTTCATGCCATTAAATACCACTAAAAATCAGCTCCAAAGTACACATACCACATTTAAGGAGATAAAAGTGAACGTCCTCTCCTATAAACAATGGCTTCTCATCATTTGAGCTGCAGATTCATTAACGTTATTTTAACCTTAGTACAGACAAAACCAGGGCTTTCCTCTATTATCAGTCTCATTCTTAGCCTTTCCTCCTAGTGCTAGATACACAAAGTCCTGGAAATAAAACCTCCAAGCTTGTAAAACGTTCTGATCTCATAAAGGAGTTTTCCTCAGAGAGGTTTAAGAACATTAGTACTGAGGGTTAGTCTTCACAACAGCTTCCAAAAACTTACATTTACCCCGCTAAAAGTTTTGGATCATTCTATTTTCCAAACTGTGACTGTGAGATAGCATTTACCTACTTCTCACAGGAGCATAAGCTCACAACCTCACGAGGCCCAACATCACTGACTGACTACTGCTCCTCTGTAGAGAGGAGACTGAGGCTTGGAGAGACACACTAGCTTGCCCATGACCCTGCAGAGTGAGAAAGGCAGAGCCAGCACTGGAACTCAGGCACGTACTTCCTTGCTACCCTCGGTATTACCTTGAAAAATTACTTATAAAATAAGTCTTAATCACAATCCTGCTGTATGTAAGTTTTTAAAAGTATTCTATAAACATAAACAACTCAAAATAATGGTTTTAAACATTTGAAAAGCACAAAATGTATAAACCAAATATCTACCAAATGTTTCCATTCAATAACAAACTTTCCTCCTTTTATTCCCATTTAAGAAACTAATTCATAACAGTTCTTTTTTTTGCTGTTGAAGCAGTCTCAAGCTGTACCCCTTGGTAGAGTAACATGGCGTCATACCTCATACCAAACTCAAGCTCATGGGCTCAAGTAAGCCTCATGCCTCAGTTTTTCTATTTTTAGTAGAGACAGGGTCTCACTCTTACTCAGGCTGGTCTTGGACTCATGTGCTCAAGCAATCCACCCACCTCAACCTCCCAGAGTGCTAGGATTATAGGTGTGAGTAAACACACCCACCCTTAATTCATAATAGTTCTTTGAAGCATACAAAATTAAATGACCTTCAGATTACAAGGCCAAGATATAATGTAAGAATAATCCAATACCTGTAACATTATTCTGAAATATTTCATAAATACCAAAAAGAATTTTTTGACTAAAAGCACACAGGAATACTTCATATACAATAAAACAGAAAAAAAACCATATGGAGAGGGTCTGTTTCTAGAACAGAATCTCAAGCCCTCTTTCTCCCTCTAAAAAAATCCTATAACCTACAATAGCAACTAAAACCTCCAAACAGATACTAATTTATAACGACTGGCACAGAAATACAGCCTGCTACTGCCGCATGCATTTGTTTTTAATGACAAAGTATTAATAACCAAAATACAATTAACCAATCAACTTATGTGAAAATACTTAAACTCACTAAAAGTTTACCACTATAATGTGTATAATTTTAAAATGTGCACTATATTTAGAAATTAATTATTTAAAAATCATTATGATGCAAACTTCTAGAAATTAACAATTACTCTTACCAAACCAAGTTCATTCTTACAGGACTTTAAGTGCTGAATATATTTACACAGTTCAAAATTCAACAACTGATAAAGTTCTACATGAGAAATGAACACTCAGAATCCCAACCATGTTACTTTTTAAAATTTTTCAGTTACCCACAATTAAATGTTTCAAAAAATTCTGATAAGAAAGTTTTTTACAATCTCTTATACTATAATTTACATAACCTGACATTCCTCGAGACTTATAATATTGATCAGAACACCAATGATAACATAAGAATAAAATGATCAAACGTGACTGTTTCTTAAGAAAACAATTTTAGTATCTACCTGTGTCAGTTACAACAAGTGCAGACCTGCCTGTTTTCATTTTTTTTAACTTTTCCCTTCCTGGAAAGATACCACTACTTTGTCTCTGTAGAGTATTGACAAACTCAGTCAATTCACACTTCCACATTGATATGTGATGCAGTCTTGAATGAGCATAGAAGTCTGAAATAAAACTGCAGTCTGAAGGTTTGGACGGCACTGAAGGTACTGCCTTGCTAGGAGTAGGTACTGAGGAAGTGCTTTTTGTGCTTGAAGGCCCCTGAATAGTGGAGTGGTGAGCACCATTGATTTTAGTGTTACTGTGCAAAGTCGATAATGAGAAGGAATTAGTTCTGTGTGGATTCCGCAAAGCATCTGTGTTTGTGGTGCTTTGCTGCAACTGCTGCAGAGTGCAGTCTCTAAAGTCAGTGCTGCTCTTCTCAGCCTTCTCCTGAGTGGAGTCTGGAGAAAGCCTGCTGGCAACACTGTTGCCCATGGGCACCAAGCAATCTTGTATCTTTAAGGCACCATTAGAGCTATGAGTGTGTCCATTAAAAATAGCAGTGCTGCCTTTGGGATGTGGAATTCCATTCTGCTTCCTTCCCAGAAAGGTCTGCTCCACATCCACAAAACTAAAATCATTATTTGCATCTTCATTCCAAGTGTTCATTCCATTGACTCTGACTTCATTTTCTGTCTCAATCTTCTTGATTGTATGATTTCTAAAGCAGGAAAAGAATTTAAGTTAATAATGTCTTTTAGGCTAAAACAATTTTTACATTTAAACATTTTCTTAGGGTTATACATTTTGACATTTACCTCTTTAAAAACTAAAAATTGGCCGGGCGCGGTGGCTCACGCCTGTAATCCCAGCACTGTGGGAGGCTGAGGAGGGAGAATTGCTTGAGCTCAGGAGTTGGAGACTCGTCTGAGCGAGAGTGAGACCCCGACTCCTAAAAAAAATGGAAAAACCCAGCTGGGCGCCGCGGCGAGCGCCTGTAATCCCAGCGGCTTCCGGAGGCTGAGGCAGCGGGATGCCCACAGCCCGAGTCAGAGGTTGCACTGAGTTACCACGCCCACTGCACT
The DNA here is from genome assembly GCA_963574655.1 of Perodicticus potto. NCBI lineage: Eukaryota > Metazoa > Chordata > Mammalia > Primates > Lorisidae > Perodicticus > Perodicticus potto. Next base: position 16,173 of record CAUYRH010092155.1, on the reverse strand, counting down.
CTGCTCTGGGGCATTGGGTGGCACTGTTTAACAACAAAAAAAAAAAAAAAAAAAAAAAAACTAAAAATTAAACCACTTATACATTCCTTCTGTCCTGACAAAAGATAATTTTTTTTTCTTTTTTTGAGACAGGAGTCTCGATGTGTCGCCCTTGGTACAGTGCTGTGGTGTCGTAGCTCACTGCAACCTTAAGCTCTGGGCTCAAGCAATTCTCTTGCCTCAGCCTCTCAAGTAGCTGAGACTACAAGTGCCTGTAACAACACCCAACTATTTTCAGAGACAGGGTCTCACTCTTGCTCAGGTTTGTCTGGAACTCCTAAGCTCAGGCAATCCACCTACAGGATTACAGGTGTGAGCCACCACTCCCGGCCAAAAGATAATTTTTTGCTAAAACAAAGCAATGAGGTAATTAGGACAATTCTAGAACAGTAGCAGCCTTTTAGGATTTTCTAAATTTTCATTTCAGACAGTCCCAAAGAAGAACATACAATGGAATCGCTTTTATCGTTGGGGAAAAAAAAACAAAAAAACAAAAAATCTATTCAACTACTTTTCCCACCAAAAAAAAAAAAAAAAAAAAAAAGGAATTAACTGTAATCTATAAGTTCTAAATACCAGATATACAAGTTAAGGTATAGCACTTGGCATTTACTACACAGTCAAAAAATATTTGCTGAAATAACAACATGGATAATATCCATAAAAATGAATTAAAGCCTTTATTTCAATTCTTACTCTTAGTTTTACTTTTAGTTTTTATGTAGGACACTATTGAAAACTTTAAATCCAAAATGTACAATGTTATAATGGAATCAAAGTTGTGAGGCCAGTTAGTTTCACTCAGGGAAAAAAACTCACAGACTGTATTAATTAACCCATTAATGGAGGTGAAAGCTGCACAAGTAGATAAAAAGAACTAGGTCAATGTGTGGGAATAACTCAGTAAAACTTGTACCTAGAAAAATAAGGGGATTATTCAGTAAGATCTGTAACTAGAAAAATGAGAACTTAACAATGGTACTTCCCTTCTAAGAAAAGCATTTTTTTGTTATTGCTGTTGTTGAGACAGAGTCTCACTTTATCGCCCTCAGAAGAGTGCTATGGTATCACAGCTCACAGCAACCTCAAACTCCTGGGCTTAGATGATTCTCTTGTCTCAGCCTCCCGAGTAGCCGGGACTACAGGCGCCCGCCACAAAGCCTGGCTATTTTTTTGTTACAGTTTGGCCAGGGTTGGGTTTGAACCCGCCACCCTCGGTATATAGGGCCAGCACCCTACCCACTGAGCCAGAGGTGCCGCCCCTAAGAAAAGCATATTTAGGCTCGGCGCCTGTGGCTCAACAGGCTAAGGCGCTAGCCACGTACACCTGAGCTGAAGGGTTCGAATCCAGCCCTGGCCGGCCAAACAACAATTGACGGCTGCAACCAAAAAATGGCCGGGTGTTGTGGCGGGCGCCTGTGGTCCCAGCTACTTGGGAGGCGGAGACGAGAGACTCGCTTGAGCCCAGGAATTGGAGGTTGTGAGCTGTGATGCCACGCTGTCTATCCAGGGTGATAGCTTGAGGCTGTGACTCAAAAAAAAAAAACCTTTAAAAAAAAAAAAAAAAGAAAAAGAAAAGCATATTTAGATGTCAGAGTGGTCCAAAGCAATCAAAGGACCAAGTTTTCTGATGACAAGTCAATAAATACAGGACCTATAAAAAAATGTCATCCTAAATTCACATCTTAGCTCCTCTGAATGTTTGTTCCATAATGCTTGTAATAAAGACAAAAATTCATTTGTATTCATGAGAATCATCTAAGTAACAAACACCTGAACTATACAGCAGCAACTCATTCTACTTAGAAATATCCACGGCATTAATCCAATTCAGTTCAGGCACCAGATGAAAGGATGCCATACGCAGTACCAAGGAACAGGTGAAATTTTTCTGTTGTCAACTGTTGTCAGAAAAGCCTTACATTAATTTTCTTTGCCAGGAACACCAAGATTCTTTATATGCTTTAATAGCAACACATGCAACAGAAATGCATATACCGGCAAGAAAATCAATTGTTAACATATATTCTTTCTGTACTATAGTTTCTCAGGCTAGACAAATGGACATTTGCAAAGTAGCTATATAGGAAATATCACTGGTAGATAAACATTTCTTAGGCAATACCATAAATGTATTAAAAAGTAAAATCTAATAGGTATATTCTTCCCAAAATTGTCACAAAGAAGAATATGAAAAAACATGTATCTCTTTTCCACTCTTATAGTGAGGGTAAGAAAAAAAAGATAAAGCTATGTATTATGTGAAAAGATTGTGTGATATTACGTATTGTATACTCTGACATTATATTAAAAAAAATTAAAAGTTTTAGGTAACATGAGAAACCTTGAATATGCTTATAAATGAGTACAAGTTAAATAACAAAGACAACAAAATTACAGAAGGTAGTGGTATCGGATCCTCCCAGGTTAATTACACTCCTTGTCTTCTGGAAAAAACATAACCAATTCCCACAGCAAGCAATTTAATAAATAAGGAGAAAGCTAATGATAATAAAACACCTGATATACAAGTTAAGGCAACACACCAATTAATTGTAAAGCCAATTCACCCAGAATTGTTTCAATTAAAGCTTAAATTAATATATTTTTTAAAAATTAGCGACATGAAATAAAGTCTAGATTCATTCCCCATTCTACAACCAAGGCTCACCAACTACACTTACTTCAAATAGATTTATAAATAGTTATGAATTTTCAATTTTTCAAAAAAAAAATCCAGAAATGTTAACATTTTCTTGAACTGTCTTTCTATGCATGGTGCACAACAAAAGCATAACTGGTGTAGTTAGTTCAGTTTTTGAGAAAGCAACATTCTATAAAAAATTACTCCTAGGGAAATAATTACTTTCACGAAAATCCATGAAGAAAATTACTAATAATTTAAGATCCATGAGAATCTAGTATGATTCTCAAAATTTTGTTACATTTTGTAAAACTTTCATCATAACAAAAAAAATTAGGTAAGATACCCATATACACATAGTTCAGTGTGTTTATCATAAGTGAATGGCCAAGTTTTATATTTGTTTCTGTCCTCAACAGAGCAGGGGCCATACTCACTGCTAACAGCCAGCTTTGTGATATTCCCAAACTAAACAAACTTACACCCTGTTGTTGAACTGTTTGGCTATATTGCTTGGACCTGGCACAGGATCCTCAGGTTTGCATACAGGATTAAAGTTGAGACCTTTCTGCACACTGGACTGCTTGGTGTACAGCTGATAGGGAATGTAGGAGAGAAGACGTCCAGCTTTGATGCTACAACAAAAAAGCAACACCAATTTAGAGTTCAATACTTGGTGAAAATGAGCCTTGTGAAAATCAATGCTCTTAAAGACAGAAGTATTTCACCACCAACAGGCCACTGTTTACTACTTCCTGCTGTTTTAGTGATCTTAATACAACATGATCTTAGAATGGGGTGAGAAAAACTCCAAGCATAGAGCTGAACTAGTCAATATTTTAATCTTTATGACTTTCATATTTAAAACTATCCCCATTAACTGTTAACACAGAATCATTAAGACTTTATCAAATCTCATCTTATAAGTTATGCTTTTCCAGGATAAGTAAACTGAATAAGGATTCTCAATTTCCACAGTACATGTCAGGTCTAATAAAAGTGAATAATGTAAAATAAAACTCTCAACTTTAAGAGTAATAAATAATTTATATTATTTCTATCTGTGTAAGAATGATATGATACAAGGTCATTTGAGAAGCTATGAACGCTCAGAGGACAGAGATCATCCAGTACACCCTATATGTACCACATGTACACAACTTATCAAACACAATCTCCAAAATTCAGGGGAACACCCTAACTGTGGGACTAGGCAGTACTGGCACTTTTAATGAAAGCTCCCAAACATCTATTTCCTTTTGTACTTAAAACCTAAAACTAATTTAGATGTCTTAAACTGATTTTTATTTGCTATTAAATTGAGTTTACTGTTACCTTTAAAAATAATCATTTTCACTCCAAATTTTAAAATAACCAACTAGGCTCAGCGCTTATAGCTCAGTGAGTAGGGCACTGGCCACATACACTGAGGCTAGTGGTTAGAGCCTGGCCTGGGCCTGCCAAACAACAATGACAACTGCAACCAAAAAATAGCCGAGCGTTGTGGCAGGTGCCTGTAGTCCCAGCTACTCGGAAGGCTGAGGCAAGAGAATCGCTTAAGCCCAAGAGCTGGAGGATGCTGTGAGCTGTGACACCACACCACTCTACCAAGGGCAACATAGTGAGACTCTGTCTCAAAATAAATAAATAAATAAATAATAACCAACCAATATACCTATGTTAACATCCAAATTTTATAAAAGGCTCCTTAAGTATTAGGAAATATTTCAAAAATATTTCTGGTTTTTAAACCTAAAATATATACTAAAGAAGTCATCACTTAATTATTTAGGAGAAAGATTAATTAATAAATAACTAAAAACACTTTCCCTATTGTCTCATAAATCCAAGAGCTTTGACATTTTTATTTAAGAAAATAACAACATGCCACAAAACATTTTTAAAAAATAACAACCAGGTAAGAAACAACTGAACTGGCTTACAGAAAACAATTAAAAATATTGAGTCAAAAAATGTGAATACAGGAAAACATATTGATGATATATTCTAAAAATGGGACTATACAATGGTTCAGACTATGTCTTGTGTGTAATTATATCAACTATATCCAAATGCTAAAACTACTAAATTATGATAGTAAAGAACATATTAGTCACAAGACATTTCAGTTTTTATTTGCCCAAATGAATTTATTATCTTATCTTAAAGGTTTTATCAAAATGACAGGTTACATTCAAATACTAGAATCAAAATCCTAAAATCAGACCATTTATTATTTTACTTTATTCTTTATCCAACTCTTATAATAGTCTCAATTGGCTAACTATGGATATTTGCCATCTTACAGTATTTACTCTCATCTTACAGTACACAATTACCCACCCCACCCCACTCCCGTCAAAAGAAATATAGGTACTTAATACCTGAAGTAGAATCCTGAACTCCGCTTTCCATTTTTTCATCACAGATAGCTATAACTAAGTTATAAGTAGAGAGTGAAAGTACACCCAGTGTGCTAGCTGCACATCTCAGGTAAAACCAAGAAGTAATGAACAGGAAAAATGCTCTATTACCATCTCACTTCTCCCATAAAGACAGCCTGCTAGGGTGCTGCAGACTCCACAGGTGCTCTCTATGGTCAACACTGATCATCCACAGGCTTCTATGACCTTGTCCAACTCCTAACAAGAGCCATGTGGCCTAGCAGAATTCTTAGGCTTATGTAAATAAGTCCATGGAGACTCTTACAAAATTAGACAGCCAATTAAAGACTGCAGATCTCAAATCAGATATCCTCAGAGATATTAGTAAAAGGAATTAAAGCTCAAAGTACTACAGTAATGCTAGACCAAAAAAAAAAATCCCTATAACCTAAGGCCCAAATCAGCATTTATCAGTTGTATACTCCTAATTATCCCTATTTAACCTATTATTTATCTACAGATACATAGACAGAAACATTATCTGATACTGTATTTTTAAAAAATCTTCTCTTTTAAAATCTCTCAAGGATTAATTTCTAACAATTACTAACTTCCTGGCTTATTTAAGGCACAAAGGAACTGTATCTACATTTTCTACTATTCTTACCATAAAAAAAAGAGAGCAAAATATCAAAGTCCAAATTCCCAAACAAGAAGGAACTGATATAAAGAAATCTTTCACTTTACCAAATGATAGTACTATATGGTTTCTTTATATACTGAGTTCTTCATGTACACTGGAAATAGATTCTGATATATATATGAAAAAGTTTATATTCTATATGATCAGACATATATTCATTGCAAGTGAAATATTCAACTATTTGGGGGAGTATTAATTCTTGTCTTGTCCTAGAGCCTCAGTAAAGTTATCTATAAAATAAAACTCTGTATCTAACAGTTTTCTGAATCACTTTATATCAACTGTCAGTGACTTTACACTGGCAGTTATCTGATTCTGGAAAATTTTATAAAAATTAATACACAAACAAAATCACTACAAAGGACTCTATTCCTAACTTTTTACTACAGCTTGTTACAATAGCATTTTCTTTATGTGAAATAATTCTACACATCAAATATATATATATATATATATATATATATATTTTTTTTTTTTTTTTGCAGTTTTTGGCCGGGACTGCGTTTGAACCCACAACCTCCCGCATATGGGGCCGGCACCCTACTCCTTTGAGCCACAGGCGCCGCCCCTAAATCAAATATTTTTATAGTTCACCGTCAATGTCCTAGTCATTTTCCATTAGAAAAACAGTACCTAATACCTGTATACCCACCTGCAATTCATTCAAGTACCCATCTTTTCCTTGGTTCAAAATGGATTAAAAGCAAGAAAGGATCAAATTACATGACAAAAAAAACCTTGGCTGTTTCTTGCCTATTGTTCCACCATAAGTACTACATAAAAATCCCAGATGTTCAAAATTGAAATTCCCTTTGCCCTCCCCCTAATTATCTAGCCTTTCAAACCACTCACCAACAAAGGACACCATAAGCTCAAAAAGCAAATAACAAGAATTAAAGTTACGTGTTTGACTTCTTGCCCTTTCTGCTATAGGGTGCAGATTACATTTTTTCACTGCAGATAGTGAGAACTAAGCTATTCATTCTTAAGCTCCTAAAGACCAAAAATATATTTTCTAATAAAATATTACCTGTGTCATTGGGAATTGGGCTGAAATCCATGTGTTGGCTAGAGTTAGCCAAGTAAAAATAATTTCAGATGGATTTTGCAGTGCTGTGAGGTAAAAATGTAAATGACACCAATACATCAATTTTTCTTAAAAAAGGCAAATCTCTACTAGAAAATAGTTATGCAAATATTCTTTGCAAAGTAAATTGAGACAGGCAGGACACAAACACAGTGGAATAACAGAAAGTCATAAGGGATAATACTGTAATCAACTTTTATTTAAATGAGTTGAATAAGCATTCTAATATTTTACAATAATTTAGAACTAAAGTTTTAGCCGTATATGTAAGTACATGACGTATTTGCTAATGTAAATGGACTGGGAGTTTTAAACTCTGACTGGTAAGTCCCACCAGCAGGTCCTAGTGAATGGCATGACATGAGTTGGAACAATAAATTACCATTCTCTCTCAACTCAAAACAGATCTTTGTGAAAATTCAATCATTAGAGGCAGGTTCCCACCTTAACTGATCATCTGTTGAGTTCCCACAACTCAGTGTGAAATGAAAAACAAAACAAGACCAACCTGTAGAAACTTAGGTCAATGTTTTTAAATTGCTGTGGCTTAATGGGTCAGTGGGGCATGTCACAGCAGCTTCTCATTATCTACGTTATTTCAAATTTCAATGTAAAATTCTCTCAAGAAAAGGATTATGACAAAAATTTAAAAACCATTGCTTACAATACAATATATGCAAGTGTGAGATTAACAAAACAAAGGTTTTAGTAAAATAATCTCATACGTTAAACTAATGTACACAGGCTTCTCATTAACAGACTCCCCTGCTTCTTAGAAATCTGGGCCTTGGCTCAGCGCCTGTGGCTCAATGAGCTAAGGTGTCAGCCACAGACACCTGAGCTGGCAGGTTCGAATCCAGCCGGGGCCGCCAAACAACAATGACGGCTGCAATCAAAAAATGGCCGGGCGTTGTGGCGGGCGCCTGTAATCCCAGCTACTTGGGAGGCGGAGGCAAGAGACTCGCTTGAGCCCAGGAATTGGAGGTTGCTATGAGCTGTGATGCCATAACACTCTATCCAGGGTGACAACTTGAGGCTCTGTCTCAAAAAAAAAAAAAAAAAGAAAGAAATCTGGGCCTTATAAACACGCCTACATTAACTCAGGTTTAATGACACATACACACACAATAGAAATTGTAATGAAGGCAACACCCCATACACCTGAAGAGCTGGTGCCCTTTTAAACTGTTCCAATAAAAAGTAAAACAGCTAATTACAGAAGAGAATAGCATGTATCATCCATTAAATAACTAATATAATGTTTAAATTTTTAAGTATAATAAAATCTCATTAACATACTGCTAAGAAGAGACCAACCAGACTGGGATTAGAATGTGAATGAAAACAGTGTCATGATTTAACCCAAAAGAGTCCATGCAATAACAACATAAAAGATACTTGACATTTATTATAAATAAAGACACAGGCCAAAATGATTCATTTCCATTATGAGCCAACTCATTTGTAACAAGCTTAATTAAATAGCAAAGAACAGACCAAAACAGGAATCAGAATACCTCATTTCTTTTTTTTTTTTTTTGAGACAGAGCCTCAAGCTGTCACCCTGGATAGAGTGCTGTGGCATCACAGCTCACAGCAACCTCCAATTCCTGGGCTCAAGCGAGTCTCTTGCCTCTTCCTCCCAAGTAGCTGGGACTACAGGTACCCACCACAATGCCCGGCCATTTTTGGTCACAGCCATCACTGTTGTTTGGTGGGCCCGGGCTGGATTCGAACCCGCCAGCTCAGGTGTACGTGGCTGGCGCCTTAACCCATTGAGCCACAGGCCCAAGCCAGAATACCTTTTTTTTTTTTGTAGAGACAGAGTCTCACTTTATGGCCCTCAGTAGAGTGCCATGGCTTCACACAGCTCACAGCAACCTCCAACTCCAGGGCTTAGGCGATTCTCTTGCCTGAGCCTCCCAAGTAGCTGGGACTACAGGCGCCCGCCACCACGCCCATCTCTTTTTCTGTTTTGCAATTCAGCCGAGGCTGGGTTTGAACCCACCACCTTCAGTATATGGGGCCGGCACCCTACGTGATGAGCCACAGGTGCCGAGCCAGAATACCTCATTTCTAAATCCTCCTCTGTTCTGGGGGCAAGTCAGTGAAACTTACTAGCCCTGCCTTCTTATATACAAAATGAGACCATTCAGCCATAAAATCATGATGTCCAAAGTCACTTTTAATTATTTAAAAACAGATTAAGCCTGACTCCAGATTAAAATAAAATAAATTAAATTTTAAAATTTATAACTATCTCAGTTGCTTTTTCTATTGTATTATCTCCTTAGCTGCATTCAACAAGGAAAAGCAGATGTAAAGGAAACAGCTGTCATGAAAAACACTATTTTCAAGGTGAATCAAGTCCCTCTGGCAAGAGTCCTTCTCTCTATTCCTCTAACTGTCCATGGAGCTCTCATTCCCTCCGAAGCCAAACTATTGCGCTCAGATAAAAATTCAAGCCCTAGCACAATGACAGGATTATCTGTTAGAGCACAGCTCAACTCAGAGTGATGCTAAACTCTTATACTATAATTTCACAGGTTTTTTATGAGGAGACACATAACTAAAGCCATTTTAATCAATCCTATCTAGGGCAGTGCCTGTGGCTCAATGGAGTAGGGAACCGGCCCCATATGCTGGAGGTGGCGGGTTCAAACCCAGCCCTGGTCAAAAACTGCAAAAAAATAAATAAATAAATAAAAAATAAATCAATACTATCTAATGGCTAGTAGCAAAGTTTAAAAATTCCTTAATCTGTAAAATCCATTTGTCTTTCTGGAGGTAGTAATATACTTTTGAACTTCTGAAATTTTCTAATACTTGCTAATATTTACAGAACAAAAAAAAAATTAAATAACAGCCACTTCTCACATATACCTCTACGATGTGCCAGGATTATGTTAGATAAATTGTACAAACAATTTCTATTTCTCACACAACCACAGCAAATAGGTATCAGCCTTCTTTTACAAATGAGAAAATGAGGTTCTTAGTGACTACATGTTTCTAAAATTACATTGGGTCATATGGATCATGAATTACTGAGTTTGGACTTTTCCACTACTATACTGCTTCTCACTGCATGTTTGTGGGTAAATACAAAAGAACAGAGCAACACTCAATCTATGGAGTAAGTTAATGAAGGTATCAGAATTAGTAAAAGCTGAAATTAGGAAATAAGACTGGCCACTGAGTTAAAAAGGTAATTTCCAAGTCTGTTTAATTAGCACCTCATTATACAATCTGACCATTCTCTCACATACTGATTTCAATCCATCCATACATAAAATTCTGATTTTAATTATTTTTTATAAATTCAGCATTCATATATACATTATATATCATATACCATATCAAGATATGAACCACTAAGTTTTGGTATCATCAAGAGGACATATTATTTATGATTTTTTTTCGAGACAGAGTCTCACTTTGTCGTCCTTGGTAGAGTGCCGTGGTGTCACAGCTCATAGAAACCTCAAACTTGGGCTTAAGCGAGTCTCTTGCCCCAGCCTCCCAAGTAGCTGGGACTACAGGTGCCCGCTCTAACACCCAGCTATCTTTTGGCTGTAGTTGTCATTGTTGTTTGGCAGACCCAGGCTGGGTTCGAACCCACCAGCTCTGGTGTATGCGGCTGGCGCCCTAGTCACTGAGCTCAGATGACATATTTAAACTCAGGAAGTTAATATGAATGGCCACCACTGATTAACGATTTATTTCCAAACCAACAGCAGAGAAACTATAACATAATCATTGAGAAATAGTTAATAGTAATATTATAAACTACAAAAAAAAACCCCAGATACTATGCAATAAACATGATCTAATTTACTCGTATATCAAGCTTCTTATTTATTATCTACCTCTCCCAACAGAATGTAAGCTCCAAGAGGTAGTGAATAGACTTTTATTTTTCATTATTATTGCCCAAGTACAGAACACTGCCTAGCCCCTAATAGGTACATAAATATCTGTTGTATGAAATACAGGCTTCATCAATCCCTTCCCATAAATGCTTCCTGCTTATCTAAGTCATCTCCCCTAATTCCTGACAGCTTAGAGTGTAAAAACACTAACATAATACTTTTAATAGGACACCAAATCCTAGACTAGTAAATTATCAGTGTGAACAGAGTATAATAGTGCTTGCTAGAAATAAACATTACAATTTTTAATAAATATTAATTTAATTTAATAAAAATTAAACTTACCTTTCCACAATCCATTCTGGTCGAATTACTTTTTCCCCCTTTAATTCTTTAATTTTGGCATTAGGAAGATTTGTGGCAATAATGTGTGTTGTTTTGGATCTGGAATAATACACATGGTACTGACCTCCATGCAACATCATTAGTTTTCTCAACTCCTCAGCAGAAGGATCTGTAAAGTTAATATTAAAATACATTAGAAGTTTTATATATAGTAAAGTAGAACTCTAGACAATGACCCCTTAAGTAGGCCAGTGTAAAGAATTAACAGTGGTTCACTTTCTCCTTGGCTATGTTGCCAGTAAATAAAATGGAGAAGTAAATCACGAAGTGATAAAGCTATATGGCCTTAGCATATCCTCTTCCCCTGGCTGCCAGAGACAGTCAACACACACAAAAATGTCTACTGTTAGAAATGCCTACCAGAGCAAATACCCAAGCAAAGACTTCAATTCTAATAACAAAGCAGGTATCTTTGAATTGGGGGTATTTAGCATATGATCCTAGTACTGGTACCTCATATTTTTAAAAAAGTTAACTACAAAGCCATTTATGGATCACTTTATAAAGATGAATCTTTCAACTCCTCCAGAGTAATGCAAAAGTAGTTAGATAAATTATGCAGACTTACTTAAGTAGACTTAGTGTAGGGCTCATCAATGAACTTTACTTCTAGAAAGCTTAATAACTTTATTTCTTTTTTCCTGAGATAGAGTCTCACTATGTGGCCCTCAGTAGAGTGCCGTGGCATCACACCTCACAGCAATCTCAAACTCTTGGGCTTAAGTGATTCTCTTGCCTCAGCCTCCTGAGTAGCTGGGACTACAGGCGCCCGCCACAACGCCCTTTATTTTTTGGTTAAAGTTGTCATTGTCCTTTAGCAAGTCCAGGCTGGGCTCAAACCCGCCAACATTGGTGTATGTGGCTGGCGCCCTACATAGTGAGCTACGGGCACTGAGCCAGAAAGCTTAATAACTTTAACTTTTAAGAAAATATTCATAAATTTAAATACCTAATCTTATCATGTTCCCTAATATCAAACTAAACCAAGGCCAAAAAATAAAGTATATCAAAACAAAAAAAAAATATTGCAGACCAAGAAATCCCATTTTTTCCAATTTATTTTGTTTCTTCTTTTTTTTAAGACAGAGTCTTAGTATGTCACCCTCGGTAGAGGTGCCATGGCGTCATAGCTCACAGCAACCTCAAACTCTTGGGCTTAAGTGATTCTCTTGCCTCAGTCTTCCAAGTAGCTGGGACTATAGGCACCCGCCACAACGCCCAGTTATTTTTTGTAGTTGTCATCAGTTTGGCAGGCCCAAACCCAGCAGCTCTGGTGTATGTGGCTGGTGCCTTAGCCACTGAGTCCAGTTTATTTTATTCTTAATAAAATACAGAAAATATCTTTAAAAAATCAATGTGATTTATGCTTTTCCATAAAAAGAAGTATCTTGATTCATTAAAATTTTGTTATGACCTATATTACTAACCATATTTAACTAATTGTTTTCAATCACTTTTGTTTCTTTCACCTATCATCCTAATGAATGCTCTAAATCACACCTCTCCTAGCAACAGCTGTACCCAAAGGTAAGCTTCCACAAGAGACTTATACATCCACTTTGTTATTAAAAGATTTTCCTTAAACCCAAGCAATACAGGTCCAAGTATTAAAATATTTTTATTATGACAACTGTCTAATTATGCCAAGTTGCAGTTTTAAGAAAAAGGAAAAAACCCTAACAGGACTGATAGATACACCAGGTTTGTCAAAGTCTTCCTGAACAGCTTTCTCAATTCCTCAGCAGAAAGATCTGTAAAATTAATATTAAAATATTTTAAAAGTTTTATGGGACTGAGCGCAGTGGTCCATGTCTATAATCCTAGCCCTCTGGGAGGTCAAGAGGGGTGGATCACTTGAGCTCAGGAGTTCAAGACCAGCCTGAGTCAGAGCAAGACCCAGTAAGTTTTATGTGTAAGAAAGCAGAACCTTAGTGAACAAATCCCGTAAATAGGCCAATTTAAAGAACATCACTGGTTCACTTTCTCCTTGGCTGTGTTGCTAATAAACATTGTCGATTACACGTATTAGTGCTGCTCAACAGAAATATGTGAACCATAAAAGCAAGCTACATATGTAATTTTCTAGTAGCCTTATCAAAAACACTAGAAGGGTAAAATTAATTTCAATATTTTAGGCTGGGCAGAGTGGCTCCATACCTATACTCCTAGCACTCTGGGAGGATTATCTGAGGTGAGTTGTTTGAGATCAGCCTAAGCAACTTAGTGAGACCCTTGTGTCTACCAAAAATAGAAAAATCAGCCAAACAGTGTTGCACCTACAGTCCCAGCTACTAGGGAGGCTGACGCAGGTGGATCACTTGGGGCCAGGAGTTTGAGATTGCTGTGAGCTATGATGGTATCAGTATACTTAAGCCCAAACAACAGTAAGACCTTTCTCCCCCACCCACCCACCCCCCAAAAATATACACACATATCCCAACAGATCCAAAGTATTTTTTCATATGTAATCAATATAAAGAGACTTTTTAATCCTTTTTTCTTATTAACTTGCCAAAATCCAGTGTATATTTTACATTTACTACACCTCTCAATTTAGACCAGCCACATTCCAAGTCCTTAACACATATTATTGGTGGTTACCAAATCAGGCAACGAAAAAGAGAATAGAAAACATACTTTTTTAAACTGTCTTATACCAGTATAGGGGAGAGGGGTGTCAGGAACTGGCCCCACTGATGGTTTGTTGCCTTGACCGTATGTGCACAAACCACTTCTGTGGTGTCCCTCTGGTATGTTATTTTGAAAATAAATTCAAAATTCATAATAGAAGGATTTCAGGAGTTAAAGACCACAAAAATTAAACTATAGCATCAAAACGACTTAATGTAAAACACAGTGGATACTAAATAGCTAACCAGAAAAGAAACTATAGTTTACTTTGTTTCTCTAATATTTAAGTATGTGTCTGACCTTATAAAACCAGTGAAAAGTACCAAATCAAAGGCTAGACTAATGTATTAATATGGACACAAAATCAAATTAAGCAGCAGAAATCTAAAAAATCAATTTACAAGTTAATCTATGTCTTTCTTAAACTAATTCCAATTCTATTAAATGATTTAAAAAGAAAACTGCTGACTGTCCTCTACTTTATCAAAAGATATGCCAGGAACACATTAACTTTGCATATACGTACTCATAATGTACTCTCTCCTCTACTTAGTTGATCTTTGCAATCTAATTACTCCAGAAATTTGGAACTGGAAAACCTGAAGAATTCAAAGCCCTTCTACTAGATGAAGTTAAGAGGTTCCTTTCAAGTTCAATTTTGAAAGTTCTTACATATTCTTCAATATGAAGTGAACCATGAAAAACCATTTACCTAGTGAAAAGGTAGGATCATATAAAGTGTGGTCTCAGACTGACCTGGGTTTAATCTTGACTTTAACGTTCTCTAGTTGTTTGACTTTGGACAAGTTACTTAAATCCTTTGGCTTTCTCATCTTTCTTCATAAATAAAACAGTACAACGACACATCTGGTACACAGACAGCACTCAATATGATCACATTAGAACTCCTTTCAAAGAATGTATATGACTTGAAGCTTCTCCCCTAGACTCTACCAAAAAATAAAGGAAGACAATATGCATACACTGGCACACGGAGGCCCTGACTTTTGGTAGTACACGATGGGTAACAGCCAGGGTCTACTCCATCAGTCCCAACCTCCTGGCACGTCATGCTAAAGCCTGGTATGCATGGTAGCTGGTAGATGGCCTTATTTTTAATTTATTGACTTTTTTTTAAAAGAGTATTTATCTCTAACTGTATTTCTTCAGTAGAACATACTTCTGTATCACAAGTTCAACAGAATCTAACTGCAGATTTACATATCAAATTTTTTTTCTTGAGACAGGGTCTTGCTTTGTTGCCTGGTCTAGAGTCCTATGGTATCATCATAGCTCTCCTGGGCTTCAGCCTCTTGAGTAGCTGAGACTGTATGAGTAACTGGGACTACTGGTATAACACTGTACCTGACTAGTATTTATTTTCTGTAAAGAACAAGTCTTGCTATGTTGGTCAAGCTTTTCTTGAACTATTGGCCTTAGGTGATCCTCCTACCTCAGCCTCCCAAAGTACTAGGATTGTAGGTGTGAGCCAAAGTGCCCAGCCAATAAATGCATTTTTATATTTAACACTCTCATTTATTTCAGCAAAGGTGGGGTTAACTACAAAAAAAAGATTGGGAAGTTGTATCCTAACACTATGAAAGCTGTATATTAACAACTGTGTCACACACTGCCTACAGCAGAACCCCATTCTTGCAATGTACTATACCAACTAATTTTCTTCATAGCACCAATAATCTGAAATTGCCTTGTCTGTTTATCTCTTTATCATCAGACTACTCCCTAAAAGACATGTTCCTTGAGGGTGGGAAACTTTTGTCTTATGCACTTTCAACTCCCAACCATAGAGCAGGTCCTCAGTTAAGTAACATCCTAAATGCATCAGACTCGTGCAGAATCTTCCTCTATAACAAAAGAGGGATGTCAACACTAATTCACTCACTCACAAGTTAGAGAGGCCATGTAACATATTATTGTATTATTATTATTTTTTTTTTTTTTTAGAGACACAGTCTCATTTTATTGCCCTCGGTAGAGTGCCGTGGCGTCACAGCTCACAGCAACCTCCAGCTCTTGTGTTTAGGCAATTCTCTTGCCTCAGCCTCTGGAGCAGCTGGGACTATAGGCAGCTGCCACAACACCCGCTACTTTTTGTTGCAGTTTGGCTGGGACCGGGTTTGAACCCGCCACCCTCGGTATATGGGGCCGGAAGCCTACTCACTGAGCCACAGGAACCGCCCCATATTATTGTATTTTTTTTTTTTTTTTTTTGAGACAGAGCCTCAAGCTGTCACCCTGGATAGAGTGCCGTGGCATCACAGCTCACAGCAACCTCCAGTTCCTGGGCTCAAGCGAGTCTCTTGCCTCCACCTCCCAAGTAGCTGGTACTACAGGCGCCCGCCACAACGCCTGGCCATTTTTTTGGTAGCAGCCATCATTGTTGTTTG
>CAUYRH010092151.1:0-32041 GCA_963574655.1 Perodicticus potto | reverse complement strand
GGCTCAAGCGAGTCTCTTGCCTCCGCCTCCCAAGTAGCTGGGACTACAGGCACCCGCCACAACGCCCGGCCATTTTTTGGTTGCAGCCGTCATTGTTGTTTGGCAGGCCCGGGCTGGATTCGAACCCGCCAGCTCAGGTGTACATGGCTGGCGCCTTAGCCCACTGAGCCACAGGCGCCGAGCCCAGAGTTTCAATTATTAACCCTTGGTAGAGTGCTGTAGCATCACAGCTCACAGCAACCTCCAACTCCTTGGGCTTAGGTGATTCTCCTGCCTCAGTCACCTGAGTAGCTGGGACTACAGGCTCCCGCCACAATGCCCGGCTATTTTTTTGTTGCAGTTTGGCCGGGGCTGGCTTCGAACCCCCACCCTCTGTATATGGGGCTGGCACCTTACCCACTGAGCCATAGATGCCACCCTGTTTTTGTTTATTTTTTGAGACAGAGTCTCAAGCTGTCACCCTAGGTAGAGTGCTATGGTGTCACAGCTCACAGCAACTTCAAACTCTTGGGCTTAAACGATTCTCTTGCCTTAGCCTTCCAAGTACCTGGGACTACAGGTGCCCGCCACAATGTCTGGCAATTATTTTGTTGCAGTTGTTATTGTTTTAGCTGGCCCAGGCTGGGTTTGAACCCTCTAGCCTTGGTGTATGTGGTTGGCACCCTATTGACTGAGCTATGGGTGCTGCCGGTTTTTGGAGTTATTTTCTCTGATGGTGGCTTTTATATTCTGTCCAGAGTTAGTAGCTTTGTCTGAGGGAGAGTGGCTGATGTGGGTATACTTCCTTTTGCTCCTGATATTCTCGAAGGACTTTTCACTGGGGAAAGTCCACAGTGAGCATGTTAGAGTGACACTGATTTGGTTTATGCTCTTGCTGCTGAGTAGTGTCCTGATCTGTCCTCCTTTGGAAATAACTCCTCCTGCTGTTTTCAAGATATTTTCTTTGGGCTCAGCACCTGTAACTCAGTGGTTAGGGCGCAGGCCACATACACCCGGGCTGGGGGTTCGAGCCTGTCCTGGGCCTGCTCAACAACAATGACAACTGTAACAACAACAAAAAATAGCTGGGCATTTTGGCAGGCGCCTGTAGTCCCAGCTACCAGGAGGCTGAAGCAAGAGAATCACTTAAGCCCAAGAGTTTGAGGTTGCTATGAGCTATGATCAAATGGCATTCTATCCAGGGCGACAGCTTGAGACTCTGTTTCAAAAAAAGAAAAAAAAAGATATTTTCTTTGTCTTTGTTTTTCTGCAGTTTCACTATGATAGAACCAGGTATGGTTTTTGTTTGTTTGTTTTTTTTTATTTACACAAAATTTATTGGGCTTCAATCTATGCTCTGCATCTCTTTTGAAGGATTATTAACATTCTCTGTTCAAATACCAACTCTGCCCATTTCCTCTTCCCTCTGAGACTCAGATGAGTATACGTTCTCATTTATCTTGAGTCTTACCTTTCTTTTTATGCTTGGACGTAGATTTTTTCATTTGAGTTTACTAATTCTCTTTTTATTTATTTATTTGTTTAGACAGAGTCTCATTTTGTCGCCCTTGGTAGAGTACCGTGGCATCATAGCTCACAGCAACCTCAAGCTCTTATCTCAGGCTTCCAAGTAGCTGGAACTACAGATACCCTCCTCAATGCCCAACTATTTTTTAGAGATGGAGTCTTGCTCTTGCTTAGGCTTGTCTCAAACTTCTGTGCTCAGATGATCCACCTGCCTCAGTGTCCCAAAGTGCTGGGATTATAGGCATGAGCCTCCGTGCCTGGCCCTAATTCTCTTTTTGAAGTGTTTAATCTGATGTTAAACCTATGCATTGACCTGTCAGATTTGGTTATTTTATAATTATTCTAGAATTTCTACTTTTTAAATATTTGCTGTCACTACTGAAGTATTTTCAGCTCTTGTTGAAAGTTTCAAAGTCTGGCTTTTAGACGACTCCTTAGCAGTTGCTGTGAGTATCAAGTACTCTGAGTCTTTCTCTGTTTTCCTTTATTCTCTCTGGTTCTTGCACACAATGTGTTCTCTTGTGTGGGAACATGTGATCTTTGGTAATTGTATGCTATGGTACTATATGCTGCTATAGTACTTGAGTATTTGTTTTCATACATTACATGAGAACTAAGATGGTGTTATCCTCCTACAGAAGGGATTTTTGTTTGCTCTAGCCCGAAGTCTGGAATTACTAGCAGATTGGGATCACTTTACATTCAAATCAAGGCTTGAGGTTTCCTGGACCATCCCAATATCCCAAAGTTGGACTTCAGAATTCCTCAGTTATGCTTAACATTTTGGAGGGGTTATATTTAACCCAGGAATACATTTTTTAGATTATTTTTATATGACATTTTCTCAGTTTTATTCTAAACAATTATTTTTATTATTTTTACATATTCAATCATTGGTGCACCTAAAGTTTAGTTTTTATTGTCTTAATATAGAAAGTATAGTTTTTATTTTCTTACTTGGTATAGAAAGCTTTAAACATGTAGAAAGGTAGCAGTGATAGTATCATGAGCTCCCATGCACCTGCCACCAGCTTCAGTAATTGTCAGTCATGGCTAATAATTTTACAACTACACCCCTAACTCTCCAGTTCTTTTTTTTTCCCATGTCCCAGGCCAATGGCAGCCCTCAAGCTGACCAACCTCCACTTCTCAGAGCCTCCAAGGAAATGGCACTCCTGTGGTCAGAGCCCCTGGCCACCCTGCACCCACCATGGAGACCCTGCACCCTCCAAGCCTCAGCAGCCTAGGCAACCCCTCTTCCTGCCATGCTGCCCAGAGCATTCACTGCCATCCACTCCACAGCCAAGTGTGTGGACTCACTCTCGATGGCATAGCCTATGCTCCAGGGGCTTCTACAGTGTCAAGAGAAGGATCCCAGGCCTTCCAGAAGCCATTGGCCACTGGGCACTTGGCAGGCAGTGCTGGGTTGTGGTGGAGACAGTAGCTCACTGGGCTCTGTGCTGTCCCAGGCCCCAGAGTGGGCAGCCTGGTGCTGGTATGACAGATGGCAGTAACGGGCTACTCTGTGGTGCTGTGACCCTCAGTGTAAACGGTGGTGCCTCGGCCACCCTGCCCCATCAGCTAGGGTTTGCACGTTAGCAGATAGCACTTCTAGGATAGAAAGGCAAGGGCAGCGAGGCAAGGCGGCTGTCTGCCTCTCTGGTGGGTAGACTGGGTCGGGGGCTGGAGGCAGGAGCCCACGGTGAGTCCGACACCTGCAGCATTGTGCAGAAGCAGCTGGCTGTCTTCCTGCTGTGGCACACTGAGTGGTGAAGAGGATATGGTTCTTTCTGCAGCAGATTGACTTTGCACTGGACTGGACAGAGGTAGAGGCCCAGCAGGCGGTACTCAGGTGAACCCTGGCCTACGACAGGGACAGCGGGAGCTGCATGCTGAGCCTTACCCCTGGCATCCTCGACATCACACACACTTGCTCATGCTCAGATGCCTGCACATTTTCAGTGTGCACGAACCCACTCTTTCATTTAACCTGACCCAGCAAGAGCCACTTTAACCACGTTTGTTTGGGCGCACGGGCTGCACATTTCCAGGATGGACGCAGCTTCACACTCACCTAGGTCACAGTTAGTTTTTATGGTGTTAAAAATTAAAACTAGGGGCTCAGCACCTGTGGCTCAACGGGCTAAGGCGCCAGCCACGTACACCTGAGCTGGTGGGTTCGAATCCAGCCCGGGTCCGCCAAACAACAATGACAGCTGCAACCAAAAAATGGCTGGGCATTGTGGCGGTCCCCTATAGTCCCAGCTACTTGGGAGGTAGAGACAGGAGACTCGCTTGAGCCCAGGAATTGGAGGTTGCTGTGAGCTGTGATGCCACAGTACTCTATCCAGGGTGACAGCTTGAGGCTCTGTCTCAAAAAAAAGAAAATTAAAACTAGGAAAATTGGCTCGGTGCCTGTGGCTCAGCGGGCTAAGGCGCCAGCCATGTACACCTGAGCTGGCGGGTTCGAATCCAGCCCGGGCCCGCCAAACAACAATGACGGCTGCAACCAAAAAATGGCCGGGCATTGTGGCGGGCGCCTGTAGTCCCAGCTACTTGGAAGGCGGGGGCAAGAGACTCGCTTGAGCCCAGGAATTAGAGGTTGCTGTGAGCTGCGATGCCATAGCACTCTACCCAGGGTGACAGCTTGAGGCTCTGTCTAAAAAAAAAAAAAAACTAGGAAAATTTTAGAGCATCTATTTATTTAAAACTAATAACAAATCCATACATGTTAACATGCTTATAAATAAAAAGTAACTTTTCTTAAACAAAACAAACTTAGCACAAAGATTGCATTCTTTTCTGTTTTTTTCATGTTTGAGGCCCCGCTGGCTATTTGGGAAGCTTGGGGCTGGGGCTGGTAGGCCAAGGGCCTCCAGGCCTTGGTGTCTCTTGCAGGCAGGGTGACAAGTCCGACGGCAGGGACATCGTCCTCAGCTGTCTCCTGCTCATTGACCCAGAAGGACAGGACAAAGCACCACAGGGCCTGCTTGGTGTGGTGGGCTCCTGGCCCTGCCCTGCCCCTGTGCTCTCTGTCCCCCTGGAACTGATCCGCCTGAGGCCCCGCCCCCACCCGCCCTTACCTTGGAGCATCTTGAGGCCCCAGGAGCCCTGGTACACTGTAGCCCAGTGAGGGGCAGTGGTCAGTTGCCTTTGAAAGGGCTTGGGGGAACAGCCTGCCGGCCATCCCCCACAGGAGGGTCTCTGTCTAGAGTTATGGCTGACTAGCCCAAGATGTATGGGGCTTCTGATGATTTGTTTAAAGTTTTGAGCTGAGCCTGGCGCCTGTGGCTCAACGGGCTAAGGCATCAGCCATGTACACCTAAGCTGGCGGGTTCGAATCCAGCCCGGGGCCGCCAAACAACAATGACAGCTGCAACCAAAAAAAAAAAAAAAAATGGCCGGGCGTTGTGGCGGGCGCCTGTAGTCCCAGCTACTTGGGAGGCCAAGGCAAGAGACTCCCTTGAGCCCAGGAATTGGAGGTTGCTGTGAGCTGTGATGCCACAGCACTCTATCCAGGGTGACAGCTTGAGGCTCTGTCTCAAAAAAAATAAAATAAAGTTTTGAGCCCACATGAGAAGCCCCAGGGGCTCTGCTGTCTGGTCACAGGGATCAGGGAAACCCCCGAGGGTGACCACGTTGGCAGGTGTGCTGAGGGTTCTTCCCCTGTACTGTCTGGAGGCACTGGGGGCAGCTCTGTGCTAGTGTCAGTCTGTGTCAGGCTCAGCTGGCTGCAGGGTCTCCCTATCAGAGTTGGGCGCCTCCCCAGGAAGCCTGCACACCCTCTGACACTGATGCAGATGCCCTGGTGGCCAAGAATGCAGCACATGGGCAGCACATTTGAGAAGTCCTCTTGAGAAGCACTCGCTTCTCAGGGAGCCAGAGGCTGCCCCCTTCTAGCCTGTGGTGGCCAGTGCCTGTGTCTGGGGCCTGCCTGGGTTGCTGGGGGCACCTTTGGCTTCTGGCATATTCTGATGGTTCTGACAGCATGCCTCATGTGAAGCCCACTGCCTTCCACCTGTGCAGAGGGGAGAGCTTGGGGAGATCACTTTGTTTCCCTGACTTCCTGCACCCTGGGCTGCATGTGGCTCCCTGGTGGGTCTGCAGTCTGCTTAGCCACTGCCTCTGCTGGGTTCTTTGGTCAGGTATATCTGGCCTGGCCCTCCACGGCCTGCAGCGTGGCCCCAGCTCCCAGCCCCTCTTCCTCAGGTGGAGACGCTGACCCACCAGGCCAGGGCAATCACTACACATGCCTTGTGGGACTCAGAACTGTTTAAGCTGCCGGCCAGAGCCCTGAGATCGTCAAGTGCAGATCCTGCAGGTGAGAGTGGCACAGGACTCCAAGCTGTGTCTTGCCAGGTGATTACTGAGCCACAGTGCAGAGGGAGACACAGCCCGTGTCTCTACAGGAGCAGAATTATTTTATTTTATTTTATTTTTATTTTTAGAGACAGAGTCTCACTTGGTCGCCCTCAGTAGAGTGCTGTAGCGTCACAGCTCACAGCAACCTTCAGTTCTTGGGCTTAGGTGATTCTCTTGCCTCAGCCTCCCCAGTAGCTGGGACTACAGGAGCCCGCCACCACACCTGGCTAAGGAGCAGGATGATTTTAAAGAAGGTGACAGATTTCCAGCCTGATAACGGCGAGACTCCATTTCTACAACAAATAGAAAAACTAGCCAGGCATTGTGATGGCACCTGTAATGCCACTGGGAGGCTGGGGCATGAGGATCACTTGAGCCCAAGAGTTGGAGGCTGCTGTGAGCTATGACACCACTGCACCACCTTGTCCAGCCAGGGTGACAAAGTGCAAAGTTATCTCAAAAAAAAAAAAAAAGTGGGCGGTAGCAGATCAAAACATGGTTTCAGCAGGGTGGGCTTGAGGTTTGAGGAGGGCCAGCCCTGGGTGGCAGTTTAGGTGGTGTTGTGCTGTGCAGCTGTTTATTCTGGTAACTGTCTCTCCTGTGAGAGACATGGTGTCACAGGGGTCGAGGAGGGCTGGGCAGCAGGGAGAGAGAGGACAGTCTCAGCTGGCTTTGAAGGTGCAAGGCTGGATGTGGATCAGCCACATACATCATACAAACCCTTTTCTTTCTAGGGCAGGTGTGGTCCCTGGCGTTTCCCAGGCCTCATCCCAGGTCACTCCACCCAGCCCAGATGGAGGCTTTGTCTCTTTTGGAGGCTTACAGAGGGGTCACCATCCTCCCTCCAGACTCAGGGCATAGGGGCCACTCCTCCTGCAGGTTTCTGGCCTTCATCTGGCCTATGGGGCCACAGGGTATTGCTATATGGTGGGGGGGCCTCATTGGGCGGCTTCCAGAGGCCACTATGTGGTTCTATCTGGACAGCAGCTTCTGGTGGGCAGTGTGGATAGAGTAGGGGGCCCCCAGCCAGCCCCTGGGTGATGTTCTGCAGGCCGCCCACCCTGGCATAGGTGTTGGTCTGGTTGGGTGGACTGATGCCCTTTGCAGGGTTGGGAGTGGCTGCTCTTGGGGGCATTCAGAAGTCTCTGCCCTGCAGGTTGGACCAGCAGTGGCTGTACAACCCCATCCCAGGCCCACACCTAGCCCTGGCCTATTCAGAGGACCCTACACTCCAATCCTGGGCAACTGGGCCCCCACATGGCAGCCCTGGCCCTCTAGCATAGGAAGTCTGGTGGGGATGCTCCCAGTCGGCCCCCGGCCCCTGCCTTCAAAATCTCCTTTTCAGTTCCTGCCTGTTCATGAATTTCATGTAAGTGAAACAGTAAAGAATACAGTATTTTGTTCATGGTGTCTTTCGCTTGACAGTATTTTAGAGACCCATGTTTTTGTATCATTGATACATTCTTTTTATTGCCAAGTCGTATTCCACTGGGTGTGATTCACTTATCCATTCTCCTGTTGGTAGATGTTTGGGTTGTTTCCAGTTGGGGGCTGTGAAGAATAAGGCTGCTAAAAACATTTTTGTCCAAATGTTTTTATGGATAGATTTTTCATTTCTATTAAGTGCCCAGGAATGGAACTGCAGGGTGATAGGGTAGAAGTGTTTTTCAGAAATTGCCAGGCAGTTGTCCAGAGTGTGGGGCAACTTGGTCCGTGAGTCCAGCTGCTCCATATTGCCAGCACTTGGTGTCGTTGGTCTGTTTGGATGTTATCTTCCCCTTCATCAAGAGAAAGCATCTCATTATGATTTAAATTTGCATTTCCCTCATGACTAAAGATGTAGAGTACTTTTTCATGTTTTCATTGATTTATTTTGAACCTTATATCATACTTGACATAAAATTAATCATTTTTAAAGCTGACTTTAACTTTATAAGATAAAACTAACTTAATTGTTAGTTGTGATAATTATATTATGGTCATGTTTTTAGGGGTCAATTTTTCTAAATTCAAATTAGAATTGGCTTCAATATTCTTTAGATGTGTGGAAATAAAATCACTGAAGTTTCACGAGAAGAGTGGGGTTTGTTGTGCTCTTCTGCTTTGTGTATATGTCTGTATCAGATTTTCAATATGCACTTTAAAAAATTAGTCCCGAGATGGGCGTGGTAGCAAACGCTTATAATCCTAGCGTTTTGGGAGGCCAAGGCAAGTGGATCGCCTGAGCTTAGGAGTTGGAGACCAGGCAGAGCAAGATCAAGACCCTGTCTCTAAAAACTAGCTGGTTGTTGTGACAGGTCCCTGTAGTCCCAGCTACTTGCAAGGCTGAGGCAAAAGGATTATTGAGCCCAGGAGTTTGAAGTTGCTGTGAGTTAGGAGGCCACAGCACTCTACCCAGCGCAACAGAGTGAGACTCTGTCTCAAAAAAAAAAATTAACTAACAGTTTGATGCTAGATTAGTTGTATATAACTAGACTTCTTTTTAGGTTATGTTTTGAACTCCTTAAACTATTTTTTCTCATATCCTAAAATTTGGATGGTTTTACTTGCACCTTCCATGGGTCTTCAACCCTAGCACCCTGGGGGTCAGTGAGTGTCTCCGGGTTCGCTTGCCGGTGGGCTGCCTGACTTGGCAGAAGCGACTGGGGGAGCTGTCCTCACTGCTGTTCCATCTGCAGCAGGTGCATCTTCAAGGCTGACCTCAAGCTGTCAGGCAGCAGAGGTCAGGAGGCAGACTGGAGAGGGAGGTGTGAGGCCACAGTGGTGGAGCAGAAATGGTGCTTGCTTCCAGGAGCAAAATCAAAAGGACCATCAGTGTTTTCACTTTGCTCTCCTGGTAATTTAGATTTGGCTGAAGCTGGCAGCAGCTCCTCTCCCTAGTCATCCTGTCCTGCATGCAAGAGTGGCAGTGGTTAGACTGCCTGTACGGTATCACATCCTCTGTCATCTCGTAGAGCTTAGCAGTTAAGAAACATTCAGATGAGCTTTTTGTTTTCTTTTTTTTGAGATAGAGTCTCACTATGTCGCCCTCCGTAGAATGCTGCAGTGTGACAGCTCACAGCAGCCTCAAACTCTTGGGGTAAGCGATTCTCGTGCTTCAACCTCCCTTGTAGCTGGAACTACAGGCACCTGCCATACCCCCAGCTATTTTTTTGTTTGTTTTGTTTTTAGCAGGCTTGGGCTGGGTTCGAACCCACCAGCCCCTGTGCATGTGGCCAGCACCCTAATCACTGAGCTACGGGCACTGAGCCAGATGTGCTTATTTTTTATACAAAGCATTTAAAAGTGAATTATAAGATTCACTGTCAATTAAAGATTAATTTTTAGGTCGATCCAGTGGCTCGCACCTGTAATCCCAGTATTCTGGGAGGCCAAGGCAGGAGGATCCCTTGAGCTCAGGAGTTAGAGACCAGCCTGAGCAAGCGTGAGACCCTGTCTCTACTAAAAATAGAAAAACTAGCCGGGCATGGTGGTGGGTGCCTGTGGTTTCAGCTACTTGGGAGGTTGAGGCAAGAGGATCTCTTGAGCCTAGGAGTTTGAGGTTGCTATGAGCTGTGATGATGCCATAGCACTCTACCCAGGGTGACAGAGGGAAAGTCTTAGAAAGAAAAAAGAAATAATTTTTTAAAAAGTAAATTAGAGGCTCCCTCTCTCTCACTCTCTCCTCCATTGCAGTGAGTGTGATTAATCCGTTTGTTGCCATGTCCTCTCACAAGACTTTCAGAATCAAGCGGTTTTTGGCCAAGAAACAAAAACAAAATCATCCCTTTCCCCAGTGGATTCGAATGAAAACCGGTAATAAAATCGGGTACAACCTGAAGAGGAGACACTGAAGAAGAACCAAGCTGGGTCTATAAGGAATTGCACGTGAGATGGCATGTACTTATGCTGAGTCATGGTCACTATCATCTTACCAGATCAAGCTGAAAATGTCATCAGTTGGACAGTTGCCACACTTCATTGGGAAAATGAGTTTTCTCTTTGTTTATATGCTGTTCATTAATAAGCTGGTGCAGTAATAAATATGTGAGACCTTGAAAAAAAAAGTAAATTAGAGATATTTTGACCTTCTACCCTTAAACACTTCAGTATACAACTCTAAAAGTTCATGTTAATAAAACCAAAAATAACATTATTTTATCTAAAAATATAATAATTCCTGGATATCACCCAGTGTCCAGCCCCTGCCCCCAACAATGGAGTTATCTACTTGGGAGCGGAGCCTTCAGACCCGGAGAAGCTCTGTCCTTGTGCTCCCTGCAGGGTTGTGGTGTCCCCCGTACCCAGAAGTGACGGTGAGAGGCTGGAATGTCTCTCTGGCCTCCATGGCCCCTCGGAGTGGGCTCCACCCGCAGTCAGCCAGAAGTGCCCGTGCGGCTGCATGGGCAACACAGAGGAGGCCTCTACTGGTCACCCACAGCCATGCGGCTTCCCAAGTCCTGTCCTCCGAGAATCACTGTGAGGTTTTCAGTTTCCGACGTTGCTCAATTTAAAATGTGTGGTTTCTTTGCGCACAGATTGTGACTCAGTTGACTTGTCTCTTGGGTGGGAACATCCTGGGTGACCTCCAACAGGGACCTGTGACTAGGGGATCACTCCTGTGGCCTAGTGGGAGCCCCACACATCTTGGAGCCCCACCCCACTCGGAGCCCCGCCCACGCCAGGCCTAGCCCCACCCACCTCAGAGCCCCGCCCACTCTTGCTACCAGGCTGCCCCACTCACAGGCAAGGCCCAGGGGCACCCATCAGACAGCTGCTCTGAGCAGGGGGGATTAAACGGGGTGCTTAGATTTTGGCAGTGCCAGAAGAATTTTGCAAAAATACTTTTCAATGTGGGCAGCTTTGGAGAGACGCTCTATTATATGGGAAAAGAAGAAAAGTGAAAAGTAATATATCCCCTGACTTTTGTTGTAAGCTGATTAGAAAAAAGGAAAAGGGAAGGTGAAACCTCTGGGAAAAGATCCCAATCAGCACCTAGTGGAGAAGGGAATGCTGTGTCCTGTGTTAAGCCTGGAAAGATGCTGGAACAATTCTAGACTGTTAAGAATTTAACATTTTTTCTGTCTGAGCTTATTTGTTCTTTTCTAATTCCAAATATGTGCTTTTTGGGGTTTTTTGGGGTTTTTTTGGCCAGGGCCAGGTTTGAACCCGCCACCTCCGGTATATGGGGCCGGCGCCCTACTCCTTTGAGCCACAGAGGAGCCACCATTAGATTTAGATTTTCAGGCTGTCCTCTCTTACTGGATCTCAAAGATTTGAGATCTCTGATGTCTGACTCTGTTTCTCTGGTTGATGACATTGGACCCCAGGACCCCCTTGCTGTTCTGTGAACACCACTCCCTCCTGCCTCCTGCCTCTGTCCTGCATCCAGCACTCTCAATTTCCATTTGTCATTTAATTTTTCTCCTCCGTGCTTGTCACCTTTGACACATCTCATATTCTCTCTAGTTAGCTCATTGGCTATCCATCTCCTGCACTGACATTTGAGCTCCTTGAGGACAGCGGTCTGGGTCTGTTTTTTCACAGCTGTGACCTTGTATATAATACTGAATGTTTTGAGCTGCCTGAGGACAGCGGTCTGGGTCTGTTCTTTTGTTTGTTTGTTTGTTTTGTAGAGACAGAGTCTCACTTTATCGCCATAAGTAGAGTGCTGTGGCATCGCACTGCTCACAGCAACCTCCAACTCCTGGGCCCAGGCAATTCTCTTGCCTCAGCCTCCCAAGTAATTGGGACCACAGGCGACCACCACAATACCTGGTTATTTCTTTGTTGTTGTTGCAGTTTGTCTGGGGCCGGGCTTGAACCCCCTACCCTTGGCATATGGGGCCGGTGCCCCACCCACTGAGCCACAGGCACCAACCCTGGGTCTGTTTTTTCACAGCTGTGACCTTGTATATAATACTGAATGTTGTTGAAGGAATAAATGGATGTGAGGCGGGCAGATTGCCTAAGCTTAGGAGTTCAAGACCAGCCTAAGCAAGAGTGAGACTTACGCACGTGTTGTAGCGGGTGCCTATAGTCCCAGTTACTTGGGAGGTTGAGGCAAGAGCATCATTTGAGCCCAAGAGTCTTAGGTTGCTGTGAGCTATGATGCCACTGCACTCTATTGAGGGTGACAAAGTGAGACTCTGTCTCAAAAAAGAAGAAGAAAAAAGAATGAATGGATGGACCAGCACACCACAGGGAGGCAGCAAAGTGTGCACAGGGTATGAGGCCTAATCTAGTATCTCATCATAATTTGATTACATCTATAAAATCCTGTTTCCAAATAAGGCCATATTATGAGATTCTGGGTGGACATGTTTAACATATGAGATAATGCTTTTCTTTTTACTTTCGACCTACCCATACCAAGTGACTTTCTTTTTTTTTTTTTTTTTTTTGTAGAGACAGAGTCTCACTTATTGCCCTTGGTAGAGTGCCCTGGCGTCAAGCAGCTCACAGCAACCTCCAACTCCTGGGCTTAGGCGATTCTCCTGCCTCAGCCTCCTGAGTAGCTGGGACTACAGGCACCCGCCACAACGCCTGGCTATTTTTCTGTTTTGCAGTTTGGTGAGGCCGGGTTTGAACCCACCACCTTCGGTATATGGGACCGGTGCCCTACTCGATGAGCCACAGGCGCCGCACCCAAGTGACTTTCTTATAGAAAGCATATATTGTAGTTGGTTCTTGTTTTTGTTTTGTTTTTTTCCAGCTCTACTGACAGTCTGACAGTCTTTTTTTTTTTTCTGTAGAGACAGAGTTTCACTTTATGGCCCTCAGTAGAGTGCCGTGGCATCACACAGTTCACAGCAACCTCCAACTCCTGGGCCATGATCCTCTTGCCTCAGCCTCCTAAGTAGCTGGGACTACAGGCACCTGCCACAATGCCCAGCTATTTTTTTGTTGCAGTTTGGTCAGGGCCCGGTTTGAACCCACCACCCTTGGTATATGGGGCTGGCGCCCTACCAACTGAGCCACAGGCCCCGCCCTCTTCTGACAGTCTTTATCTTTCTTTTTTTTTTTTTCCCAGTTTTTTGGCCGGGGCTGGGTTTGAACCAGGCACCTCTGGTATATGGGGCAGGTGACCCACTCCTTTGAGCCACAGGAGCCGCCCCAGTCTTGATCTTTTAAATGATTTTTTTTTAAAGAGACAGAGTCTCAGTTTGTCACCTTGATAGAGTCCTGTGGCGTCACAGCTCATAGCAACCTCCAGCTCTTGGGCTTAGGTGATTCTCTAGCCTCAGCCTCCCGAATAGCTGAGACCACAGGCACCCGCCACAGCACCCGGCTATTTTTTAGTTGCAGTTTGGCTGGGGTCAGGTTTGAACCCGCCACCCTCGGATTATGGGGCCAGTGCCCTACTCGATGAGCCACAGGCGCCACCCCTTTTAAAGGATTTTTAAATCAGTTACATTTAATGTATTATTTTGTTAGGATTTATGTCTTCCATTTTATTTTTTTATGTTTTCACCCCACTTTTTAAAACAGTATTTTTTCTGTATTTTATTATGTAGTTTATTTTGTTTTATTTTATTGTTTTAGAGAGAGAGTTTGTGTTGTCCAGGCTGGAGTGCAGCAGCTATTCACAAGCACAATCATGGCAGACTGAAGCCTTGAACCCTTGGGCTCGAGCTATCTGCCTCCTCACTCTTCAGAGTAGCTGGCAGAACAGGCACATGCCACCATGCCTGGCTTTTTGAACTTCTATTCCATTTTTATTTATCAATTGTAGTTTCCATTATTATTTCTTCATATAATATTTTCATTGGTTACTCTAGGGCTTATGATACCCATACTTAGTTCATCCTTGTCTACTCATACCAACATTTTATTACTTTAAGTGGAATGTGGAAACCTTATTACTATTTGGGTCACTTTATTCTTCCCCTTTATGACGTGGTGTCTATGACCTCTATGTACATTGAAAATGCTCGTAAAACAGTAAATGACTTTTGCTTTCAGCCATCACACTAATTTTTAAAACTGAAGAGGAGAATGGTCTGTGATATTTACTCAGATAGCTACTGTTTCTGTTCTTCCTTCATTCTTGATGTTTCAAGTTTCTTCCTGGTGCCATTTCCATTTTGTCCAAAGAATCTTCTTTATCAGGTTTTTTAAATTTTGCTTGCTGTTTGTTTTAAGGTAGGGTCTGGCTCTGTCACCAGGCTAGGTGCAATGGGCTAGTAGTTCACAGCCTGGAACTTTTCTGTGCTCAGTTAGTCCTACCACTTCAGCCTCCCACATAGCTAGATAGCTAGGACTATAGGGTGTGCCATCATGCCTGACTTTTTTTTTTTTTTTTTTTTAAAGAGACATAGTCTCACTTTATCACCCTCAGTAGAGTGCCATGGTGTCACACAGCTCACAGCAACCTCCAGTTCCTGGGCTTAGGCGATTCTCCTGCCTCAGCCTCTGGAGTAGCTGGGACTACAGGCGCCCACCGCAACGCTCGGCTATTTTTTGGTTTTGCAGTTCTGCAAGACCTGGTTTGAACCCGCCACCTTCGGTATATGGGGCTGGCGCCCTACTCGCTGAGCCACAGGTGCCGCCCTTTTTTTTTTTTTTTTTTTGAGACAGAGTCTCACTATGTTACCCTTGGTAGAATGCTGTGGCGTCATAGCAACAGCAACCTCAAACTTTGGGGCTTAAGCAATTTTCTTGCCTCAGCCTCCCAAATAGCTGGGACTACAGGTGCCTGCCACAATGCCCAGCTATTTTTTGTTGCAGTTGTCATATGTTGTTTAGCAGGCCTGGGCTAGGTTTGAACCCGCCAGCCTCAGTGAATGTGGCTGAAGCCGTAACTAATGTGTTATGGGCGCCAAGCCATGCCCAACTATTTTTAAAATGTTTTTGTAGGCCAAGCATGGTGACTCACGCCTGTAATCCTAGCACTCTGGGAGGCCAAGGAGGGTGCTTGAGCTCATGAGTTCGAGATCAGCCTGAGCAAGAGCAAGACCCTGTCTCTACTAAAATTAGAAAAACTGAGGCAAGAGGATCACTTCAGTCCAAGAGTTGGAGGTTGCTATGAGCTTTGACGCAACAGTACTCCATCCAGCGCAACAGCTTGAGACTCTGTCTCAAAAAATAAAGGGTGATCCCTGTGGCTCAGTGAGTAGGGCGCTGGCCACATATACCGAGGGTAGTGGGTTTGAACCCAACCCCAGCCAAACTGCAACAAAAAAATAGCCAGGCATTGTGGTAGGCACCTGTAGTCCCAGCTACTCAGGAGGCCGAGACAAGAGAATTGCCAAAGCCCGAGAGCTGGAGGTTGCTGTGAGCTGTGATGCCATAGTACTCAAAATGAGACTCTGTCTCTAAAAAAATAAAATAAAATAAAATGTTTTTGTAGAGATGGAGCTTCATTGTATTACTCAGGCGAGTCCTGACCTGACCTCAAATGATCCTCCTGCCTTGGCCTCTCAAGAGGCAGGGATTACCAGCAAGAGCCACTTTGCCTGGCCTACCAGTTCTTTTAGAGGTCTTATTGCTACAAATTCTCTTAGTTTCCCCCATCTAAGAATGTCTTTGCTTTGCCCTTATTCTGAAAGATATTTTTGCTGGATATATAATTCTGGGTTGGGAGTTCTTGCATTTCAGTACTTTAAAAGTTTTGTGCCACTTCCTTATGGCTTGCATTGGTTCTGATGAAAGATCCAGATGTTCGGGCTATTCTCACACCAGTAATGCGTCCATGTCTCTGTCTTCAGTTTTCAGAAATTTTATTTGGAAATATCTGGGTGTGAATACACCTTTGGATTTATCCTGTTTGGGATTTGTTCATCTTGAATCTGTAGGTTTATATCTTTTTCTAAATTTGGAACATTTTCAGCTTTTATTTCTTTAAATATTCTTTTAATATTATACTCTTTCTCCTCTTGAAATATAATGACATAAATGTTAGACCATTAGTTATTTTCCTAAAAGTCTCTGAGCCAACTGTTAATTTTGAAAATCTATTTTTCTCTGTGATGTTAAGGCAGCAGTTTCTTTTGAACTGTCTTTGAGGTCACTGGCTATTTCCTCTGATCTTCTTGATTCTCTGTTAGGTGTATGTGAGAGTTTTATTTCAATTATTACATATTGGGTCCTCTTTATATCTTCTGTTTCTTTACTCAGACTTTCTATTTGTTGCAGGAGTGTTTGTGATTGCTGGCTCTAGCTAATTATGACAGCTGCTTTGTGGGCCTTGTCAGATAATTCCAACATCTATGATATCATTTTTGTCTCTCTCTCTCTCTTTTTCTTTTTTTTTGGTTCTAGTAAAGATTTTCCTTGTTGGTTGGGTGTAGTGGCTCATGCCTGTAATCCTAATACTCTGGGAGGCTAAGGCAGGAGGATCCTTTGAGTTCCATCAGGAATTGGAGACCAGCTTGAGCAATAGAGAGATACCACCTCTTCTAAAAATAGAAAAAAAAATAGCTGGGTGGGGTGGCACGCCCCTGTAGTCCCAGCTACTTGGGAGGCTGAGTCAAGAGGATTGCTTGAGCCCAAGAGTTTGAGATTGCTATGAATTATGATGCACTCTACCCAGTGTGACAGAGTGAGACTTTGTTTAAAAAAAATTTTTTTTCCTTGTTCTTGTATCTCTGGTAATTTTGAATCCATATTGTGATATTTTGAGTTTATGAGATTTTGGTTCCTATTGATTGATTCACTGATTTGTTAGAGACAGGGTCTTGCTCTGTTGCCCAGGCTACAGTGCAGTGGTGTGATCGAAGCTCACTGCATTCTTGAGTCCCTGGGCTCAGCCATTGCCCTGCCTCAGTCTCCCATGTAGCTGGGACTAGAGGTATGAGCCACTGCATCCAGCCTAGTTCCTATTTATATCTTCTGTTTCAGCCAGCTGTAAATGTGCTTGTATTCATTAAGCGTGCCCTGATCAACTTCTGTGGAATGCGGCTTGAATGTGAACTTGACTTTCAAGTCCTTTGTGATATTGCTGTGGTCTGCCTGCCGTGTGTCCCAGAACCAGTATGAAAGAGGGCTGGCGTTGTGTGCCGTCCTGGGTGACTGGTTGGTTTCATGCATAGGCCAGGTCTTTATACACAGATTTAATGACTTTCTTTCTCTGTCTCCCACCTCTGCTTACTGGTGCAGGGGTAGAGAGTTGATAGGGATTTTTCTGGTGTCTTCTTAGTGCAAGGAAGTCTCCTTGGAGGCAGCACCCCATAGGGAAGAACCCTGCTTCTTATGTTGGGTTAGTAGAACGTGTCTTCCCTGAGTCTGACGTCCCGCTCCGTGGTCTAACTCCCTCCGTCCTCCTTCTGGGTCTCGTGAAAGTGGCTTCATGCTGGTCCAGGGTCTCCTGTAACTTGTGACAGTCATGTGGGTGTGTCTGCTCCACCTCCCTTTTGGCCAGAGCGGGACCCCAAAAGTTCTTAACAACTAAGAAAGAGCCACACAAAGCTGGTGGAAGAACCCACCTTTGGTTCCCCATGATGTGTGCGGCCCCTAGAGAAATGATAGGAAGGCGATCCCTGAGGGAAAACTGCAGGAAATGTAGTAAAACTCAGGAAGAGAGAGATGTTCAGATCTAATTTTGGAATGGGAGAGGGGATTCTTTGTCTTTTCCTGCTCAGTGGCCCTTTTGTTTGTGTGTGTGTTGTTTGTTACCTAGACATTATTTCCTCGTTATTATAAAAGCACATCCCTAGAGGACAGTCCAAGTTCTAGTTCCTTCATGTGTCTGGAGAGGGGCCTGACTCTGAGATGTGAGGTGATGCTGTGAGGACTCTGCAGGACAACTATGCAGAGCCCAGGAAGGTGGCCTGGTGGTGGCCAGGTTGGGGTACATGGGACCACCAGGGTTCCTGAGACCTTCTAGACAGAAAGGCTGGAGGCTGGTGGGATGCCAGGCCCAGGGTGGTGGAAACTGGTGTAGGCAAAAAGCCTTTATACAGATTAATTCTGTGAGTGTAAGTTTGAAGTCTCTGTGAGTTAGAAAGGAAAAAGCCTGGATAGAACTCCATAGTGGCTAGGAATCTAGTCATGTAGGAAGCAGAGCATGCAAGCAGGTTTCTGTATATCTCAGGAATTTCCAGACTACTCCCTAAAGATGGATGCCTGCCTCCAGATGGTCTGTTAAAGGTCAAGCATTGTATCCACTTGAGCCCCTGGAGTTTTTTTTTTGGTTTGTTATTTTTTTATTATAATTTTAGATAAGGTTAGGAGTGTGGTAATCAGTTAATCAGTAGACACCTTGGCACCAGGTGGTTAGGACCTGGGTCTTGAGGTTTGAGTTATTAGATTATTGATTAATGGTGTGTACGTACAGTATTGCCTATATAAGCTATGGTAAAATAAAGAAGTTTTCTTACATGTCAAAGAGAGCTGGTGGCCTCCCTTCTTTCTACACAATTTCAATTGCAGGTCTTACACTCTGTGATGCCGCTTCTTGCTACAAACTAGAGTCTCAGAGACACCTGGGGAATTTCCATTTGAGCTCTGTGGTCTGGAGGGAGGTTTTGTGCCAGTAAGGCTGGTCCCATTGGGAAATAGTCAGGACAGAACCAGGTCCATGGGGAAAATGTGCAGCAGATTTTAATCTGCTTTGTTTTCTTGTCCATCGTTACCTAGTTTTATTACAAAAGGTGGTATGTCAGCCTATAAAAAAGACACCAGACAGTAGGGGTCCTGGAAGGTGAGAAGTTGAGAAATATGCATCTCCCTGCGTGGCTACTCAGGCTGTGCTGGCCGCAGGTGTGGCCTCCTCACACAGGTAGGTCTATTTGCACATGTGTGTTGGGCAGCTGGTTCGGGCATTTACTCCAGCGAGCCCTCTCGCTAACACCTGCACAGCCCTGGGATGCTCCCCACCTCTGAGCAGCCATCTCCACAGTGGCCCAAGGGTGGATGCTGCCCCACTTCTTAAGCACCACTTAGTTACAGGTGCTTGGCAGAGCTGCAAGCCGTCTGAGTGCCTGGGAGGTGGCTCTGGGCTATGCAGCCTTATAGCAGACAAGAGCAGGGATCTGAGTCATTGGCCGTCACTGCGTAACACCCATTCCCCCTTCCCTGGGAAACACCTGCTAGGGCTGAGCTAAGGAGCCAGTCAAAGGAGAATTCTCTCCTGGAGTTGATAGTTGAGTCAGGGCACAGGAGGTGGGGGGCTGGACAGAGCCATGGGGTTATTAGGGGTGACCAGCAGCTCTCAGGGACCACAGATGGGCAGATATTCCAAGGGGCTGAGGGCAGTTGCAGACTTGGCTTATTCTGAGTGTGGTGAGGGTGCTGGAGGGCTCTGGGAAGAAGAGGTACCTGGTCTGACATGGGTGGGGACAGCTTTGCTCTTGACACTGTGTGCAGACCAGCCTCTTCTCTAGGAAGTGGCCCCAAGGCTGATAAGTATGGCCTGACAGCAGGAAGTGTTGGGGGCTCTTGGCAGGTTGGGCCAAGAAGACCAAAGCTGAGGCTAAGGACAGATCCAGAGATGTATCTGGAGCTTGTTGCATTTTGAGCCTTCAGTTGGACAGCGAGCAGATAGCACCATTTCTCTGTGCCCCTTAGGGAGGTTTTGAGAATTTACAAGCTACTCTATAATGTTTTTATTTGGCTAGGCATAGTGGCTCACATCTTAATCACCAGCACTCTGAGAGGCTGAGGCAAGGGGATCGCTTGAGGCCAGGAATTCAAGACTATAATGTTTTTATCCAACAGTATGTTGCCAGCTTTTTTTCTGGTCAGTGAATGAAGGTATGTTTTGTTCTTTTTGAGAGATATGTGGTCATTCATTGGACCATGTTCCCCATTAATAGGCATCTAGATTGTGTTTGGCTCTGGGAGACGATGCTAAAGCAAGCCCTGTGTTGCCCTCCTGCCACTATGCAGCAAGGCGTGAGTGTCACTGCTATTCCCTGTGCCCAGGTTTGCTCCATTAGCCCTTCCCTCCATGCTGGCCCTTCGTCCTTCTCCTGCCATCCTGCACCCCCAAGCTGACCTCAGCTGATCAGGACTCGCTATGCCTCGCTTGGGTTGAGAAGAACAGAGCAGGAAATGAAGCCCACACAGCAGGGCTGGGCTACTGGCACATACCCAGGGATGGAGGGGCTGCGGCAGCCGTCTGAGCCGGGCCCTGGGAGAGTTGCAGAGGGAAAGAGCCCACAGCACGCCAGGCCACGGAGACCCTGGGTGGGCAGGAGCATAGCTGGCACTACAGTGGCCAGCAGGTGCTGTGAAGCTGTCCCTCAGGCTTTGCAGGAAGGTGACTTTCACTAACAAAGGGACTGGAGGCCCTCTGATGGAGGCTGGTGGACTTGAGGACTGACACTCCTCCATTCTTGCTGTTGGGCTGGCTAAGGGTTCCATCAGGCCATATGGGGACCAGGGGGAAGGTCAGGCTGTGTAGGTGAGCCCCTCGGTGGGCCCTAGCAGGCCATGGTGCACGGAGAAGAAGGCTCCCCACAGACTCACTCTGCTGCTGTCTCCCCTGGACTGTCCCAACGCAGCCAAACCTTCCCGAGGGTGTTCTGTATCTCCCCTGGGTTCTGGAGGCCTCCTGTAGATGAGGGACAATGAACATGTCTTAGTCTTCTAAGTTCTTACGTTGTTTCCTGTTTCTAGAGTAAGTGGTGGGAAAATTCTATGAACACTTGGGTCATGGGGTAAGTCCTTGCACCTGACAAGATATTTTAACTATTTGCGTTTACTCTGGGCCTCACATGCTTCCCCACATTTCATTTGCTCCTTGAATTACCAGCACCAGGAACAGGATCATGTCAGTCCTGGCACAGGGAACCTCGTCCTGGGTGTAAAGTCCACCCCAGCCCATTCTTGTCCTGGGGGCAGAGACCCACAGCTGTCCTAGTTCTCAGTGCAGAGCCCCCCGGGAGCCCATCCTCATCTTGGGTGCAGAACCCCCCGGGAACCCATCTTTATTTTGGATGTAGAGCCCCCTGGGAGCCTGTCCTCCTGCTCTCTAACCCTGCAGTCTTCGCCAAATGCTTCTCTCTTCAGGCAGAAACTGCAGTGGGTGGCCAGGACCTCAGTTGGGGGCAAATGATTTCAGTAGTGTTTGCAAATTTCTGGCAACTACTAAAATTTAGGCTTCAAGAACAAGGAATTGAAGTTTCTGAAAAACCTTGGGAACTGTTAAAATCATGAAGTAATTTATATGCTTCTTAACATTTTAAGTACAAGGTTTTGGGTAATTGGGAGTGGCCCTACCGTCAGTGCATGACTTCCCTGTGGTGTGGCTGCACTAAAACAGTCAGAGTCTTCTCTGAAGATGATGCTGACTGCAGTGAATGTGTTGTTACACACAGCACACCATGATAAGGATATTTAGTGCCTTGTCAAAGCACTGTCCCCTGATACAGACATTTGATGATAGAAAACATTAAATAGATGCCCAAAGTTATGAAACTTACAGATACTATTAGTATTAATATCTAAAATTTAAAGTTATTCTTTTTTTTTTTGAGACAGAGCCTCAAGCTGTCACCCTGGATAGAGTGCTGTGGCATCACAGCTCACAGCAACCTCCAATTCCTGGGCTCAAGCGAGTCTCTTGCCTCCGCCTCCCAAGTAGCTAGGACTGCAGGTGCCCGCCACAACGCCCGGCCATTTTTTTGGTTGCCGCCATCATTGTTGTTTGGCCCGGGCTGGATTCGAACCCACCAGCTCAGGTGTACGTGGCTGGCGCCTTAGCCCACTGAGCCACAGGCGCCGAGCCAGATTTAAAGTTATTCTCAAAATTAAATTTTAAAACATGTGAAGCATTAATCACCTTCTTTGATAGTCTTGACCTTTGTTTCCTGACAGATATTCCAGATATATAGAGAAAGTTCACAAAAAGAAAGAAAATTCTACTCATTTCCACTGACAATTGGTCAGATTGTTCAGAGTGCGGCCAAAAGCACCTTCGCCCTCACAGTGGAGACGTGCTGCTTTGTATAAATGTATCTCCTTTTCAATAAAGCTTTCTGTCTTTAAGTAATTATAGAATCACAGGAAACTGCAAAATAGTAAAGAGAGAAGCCATGTGCCCTTCCCCTAGGTTCCAGTGTCGGCCCTTGTCCAATCTGTGGACCTCCTGTGTGCGCGAGTTCACTACAGCCCTGGCATAGGCGCAGGGTTCTGCCACTAGCACATAGGCTGCTGGACCCCCGTTAGAGGCTGCCACCTTGAAGTTGCACCCCACACTCCACCCACTGGCAGCCACATGCTCATTCTCACCCTGTAATCCTGCCATTCTGAGAAAGTTATGGAAATGGAATCAGGTTGTGCCTGTGGTCTCAGCACTTTGTGGGGCTGACCCAGGGTTGAGGTCAGAAGTTCAGGTTGCAGGAGTATAATAAGTACAGTAAGAGTATCTTTAGTTTTTTTTTTTTTTTTTTTAAGAGACAGAGTCTTACTTTGTCACCCTCGGTAGAGTGCCATGGTGTCATAGCTCACAAGCAACCTCCAACTCTTGGGCTTAGGTGATTCTCTTGCCTCAGCTTCCCGAGTTGCTGGGACTACAGGCGCCCACCACAATGCCCGGCTATTTTTTTTTTTTTTTTTAGAGACAGAGTCTCACTTTGTCACCCTTGGTAGAGTGCCATTGTGTCACAGCTCACAGCAACCTCCAGCTCCTGGGCTAGGTGATTCTCTTGCCTCAGCCTCCCAAGTAGCTGGGACTACAGGCGCTCGCCACAATGCCCGGCTATTTTTTTGTTGCAGTTTGGCCAGGGCCGGGTTTGAACCCACCACCCTCAGTATATGGGGCCGGCACCCTACTCACTGAGCTACAGGTGCCACCCTGCCTGGCTATTTTTGTTGTTGTTGTTGCAGTTTGGCTGGGGCCGGGTTCGAACCCGCCACCCCCAGTATGTGGGGCCGGCCCTACTTACTGAGCCACAGGCGCCACCCTATCTTTAGTTTTTTATAAGAAACTGCCACAGTTTTCCAGAGTTTCCACTTTACGTTCCCACCAGCAATACGTGAGTGATCCACTTTCTCTGTATCTTCATCAGCATCTATTGTCTTTTTTTTTTTTTTCCTTAGCAGATGGGGTCTTGCTATGTTGTCCAGGCTGAACTCAAACTCCTGGGGTCAAGCTGTAGGAGACAGCTGAAAATAAACACCTTGGTAATAAGGGAATGGGGAAGGGATTGGTCTCTCATTAGAAAGCACCAGAGCATGTACATCATTGCTCAGCAGTCTCCACACCTGTGGTGTAAATAGCCATGGAATCACTTCCATAAATAGCCACAGGAGAAGTTAGTCAGGGCTCCTACTAAGACTGATTGCTGCACCTTTGAGGCACTCTGGCACCACTGACCTGACAGAGACAACTGGCTCCTCCTGATGGGGAGCCTTACCTAACTGAGACAACGGACTCCCCAGCACCTATGGGGAGCAAACATGTACAGTGGTCCTTGTCCTGGCAGTTTCATGGGCTGGGGCCAGTGATCTAGCATCCCGGCTCCGACATCCAACAATCTTTCTGCATTAGACTCCAAGTAGCTGGGGGTACAGGCAGTACCACTGTTCTCAGTTTAGTGTTGTTGCTGTGTTTTATTTTAGCTGTTCTGATCAGTATATAGTGATAGCACATCATAATCTCATTTGCCCTTAGTTAATGATTTTTTTCAGATACTTATTCACTGTGTGTTTTCTTTGGTGAAATGTATATTTGTATCTTTTGCTTGTTTTCTAATTGGGCTGTTTGTTTTCTTACTGTTGGCGTTTTCTTCTTTTTTTAGTAACAAAAGTTGTGTTCTTTTTTTAAGAAATAGATTTATATTTTAGAGAAGTTTTAGATTCACAGCAAAATTGAGGGGAAGGCACAGAGATTTTGCATACAATATCCTGTCCCTACACGTGTAGGTCCCCCTTGAAGTGGGGCATTTGTTACAACTGGTGACCTGCCTGACACATCATGACCACTCACGGTCCGCCATTCACTCTTGCTGGTCATGTACAGTGACACATCCACCATGACGGAGTTGTGCAGGGCAGCTTCCCAGCTTACAATGCCCTGGGCCCTGCCTGCTCAGGCCTCCCTCCCCCAAGACCCTGAGAACCATGATCTCGTACTGGCTCCATACTTTTGTTTTCTCCAGGGTGTCACAGAGTTGGAGTCAGGCCTCGTGAAGCCTTTTCAGATGGTCTTCTTTAATTTAGCAACATGCATTGGAGCTTCCCCCAGGTCTTTTTACAGCTTGAGAGCTTATTTCTTTTCAAAGCTGAGTCATATTCCACTGTCTGGATATACTACAGCTTAATTAGCCCTTCATCAACTGAAGGGCATCTTGGCTGCTTCTAAGTTTGGGCAGTTGTGAATAAAGCTACTATAAAAATCCATGTGTAGATTTTTGTGAGAACGTAAGTTTTCCGTTCCTTTGGGTAAATACCAAATAGCATGACTTGTAGAGTATGTTGAGATTTGGAGGAGACTGCCAAACTGTCCCCTGTGATGTCCATGCCGCCTGTGCACCCCATCAGCAGCGCGGGGGTCTCTGGGCGCTCCACGTCCTCACCTGTACTCTGCCTTGTCTGTGTCTGGATTTTGGCTGTTCCAACAGGTGGGCTTGGCATCTCATGGTTGTCTCAGCGCATTTCCCTGGTGATTTACCATGTGAGCATCTTCCCGGATGTGGCTTCCATCTGTACATCTTGTTTAGAATCTTTTCAGATCTTTGACTCATTTTTTAATTGGGTTGTTTACTTGTTGAGTTTTAGGGGGGTTTAAATATGTTTTGGGTAACAGTCCTTTATCAAATATTTTCTCCCAGCCTGTGGCTTGTCCCCTCAGTGTCCCTCAGAGTGGAAGTTTTACTGTAGCGAGGTCTAGTTCACAGCTGTTCCTCTCATGGGCTGAGCCTTAAGTCACCACCAAGCCTGAAGTTGTCTGGATTTCCTTCAGTGTTCACTTCTAGGCGTTACAGTTTATGTTTGGGTCTGTGACCCACGTAGAGTCAATAAGGTCCGTATCTAGATTCATTTTTGCACATGAATGCCCAGTTTTTCCAGCACCATTTGTTGAAAAGGCCATTTCTCCACGGTATTTACTGCCTTTGCTCCTTTGTCAACAACCAGTTGACTGCATTCATGTGGGTGTATTTTGGGGTATAACTTGCTATTTTATTCTTTTAATGCTATCTTTTGACGAGTACAAGTTCTTGATTCTGATGTAGTTCAATTTGTCTTTTTTTTTTCCTATATGGGCTACTGCTTTTTTGTATTATTAAAGAAATTTAATCCTGCCCCACAAGTCATAATGTTCTTCTAAAAACTTTGCTTTACCTTTCCTTTTAAACTTATAGTCTACCTGGGATTGATTTTGGCTCTGGCATAAAGAAGAAGTTAAGATTTGTTTCTTTCTATAGGTTTATTTGCAAGGCAGCTTTGCTGTGCACCTCATGAACTTGTCTGGTGAGACAACAGCACACACGGTCACACCGCGGTCACAGCACACACGGCTAATCACTCACAGCAGCAGGGGACAGCAGGAGCCGTGATTCACTGCCAGCTGGACCCCATGGCTCAGGGAAGCTATTCAGGACCCTGGAAAGCATCATCCCTGGGTTTTATACTCAGGGGACATGACCCTCTGGGCTACAACATTGCAGGACACACTTTGCTAGGGGGACAAGGACAGGGCCCAGCTGTTCTGCCGGGGCCTCCCCACTTCAGGGTGTTGCCTTTCAGTACATTCTACAGTTGTCTTGAGAACTGCAAGCAAGAAATGAGTGGGGGCTGAGTGAGTCCAAGGCCACCAAGAGCCCTATCCTACAGTACCCAGGTGACCCAGGGCTCTCACTGAGAAAGACTGAGCCTCATGAACTGCATGGCTGCCCCACCTTTGCCATAGTTGGTCACCTACCCTTCTGAGTATTGTAGCGCTTGGAAGGGGCAGTTCCATTCTCCTCTGGCTTCTAGAACTTGGGAAAGAAGCTATATGGCAGCCAGGCCGCCTGGCTGGATGTCCACTCTGGCCACACCCACAGAGGTGGAGACAGGTGGTGCTGATGTACCTTCCTGTTGTCCAGAGAGCTGGCCTCCTGATAGGCACAGGTCTCCCCTGGAGGAAGTGCTCTGGGCTTCCTCACAGAGCACCTGCGGCTGCAGCAGACCCCTCCCAGGATGGGTGTCAGTACAGTCCAGACTAGCAGGAGCTGGAGCCCCTGTCTGGGCACCTGGAGCTCTCCTGATCAGCCCCTTGAGTCAAGGCAGGGCCCAGAGCAACAGGTGTGCAGTGCGGGGCAGGTGGGGCTGAGCCAGGGTCCCCAAGGGCCAGGACCTTTGTTTTCCTGCATCCGGACATGGCCTATCTGTCTTGTCCTGTGTGGCCGCTGAGGGGTGAAACTGTGTCGCCCCCTGGGCATTGCTTTCCAGGAGACCTGCCTCCCAGGGAGAAGGACACAAGTGTGCACCTGCCCAGAGAGCCCCTTCCCATCCTGTGCT
The DNA here is from genome assembly GCA_963574655.1 of Perodicticus potto. Classification (NCBI taxonomy): domain Eukaryota; kingdom Metazoa; phylum Chordata; class Mammalia; order Primates; family Lorisidae; genus Perodicticus; species Perodicticus potto. The sequence goes on along the minus strand of CAUYRH010092151.1, from coordinate 5,803 downwards.
GGGCGTGCTGAGAAGATGCTGCCATCGGCTCCAACTCCAACCTGCCAGTCACACGGTGCAGTCCCTTCCAGGGCTCCATGCTCTCCCCAGCCTCCCTGGGAGAAGCTGCCACACTGCTCAGCCAGAGCACATGTGGGTGGGGTAGGGAGCAGGTTGCAGCAGGGCCCTGTCAAGGCTGGTGTTGCACCCCCAGCATCTCCCAGCATCCCACTGTTCAGTACTGAGCTTCTGGGCCCCAGCCCAGCCAGGGCGGAGGGTGCCTTTCTCAGCATGAGTCAGCCTTGCCTTGGCTTTTCTCCTGAGCCTCTGATGGCCTTTCTGGGGACTCTGACAATGGCTGTGCTGGTTGAGCAGGGCCTGACAACTGTGCCTGTGAGGACAATGACATGCTGATTTTTGAGACATAAAATGTGAAAGATGGACATCTTGTCAGTAGTGAACTTAGCTTGCAGTCCAGCAGGCCCCGCTGACCCCGGCTGGGAAATTGTGTGGTCCCGGGTCGTGCAGCCCTCCCCTGCCCCAGGGGTCTCCTTCAGGACAGGGGAGTGGGCGCCTCTGCTCACAGGCACTTCTTCCCACTGGAGGGAAAGCGGCTTGGCAGTTGCTTCCAACAGACCTTAGGGCAGAAGTGGATGTTGTTGTCCTTGGAGGGGCTGTGAGGACAGGTGTCCCTTGTCAGTGGTTGTGCTTTCAGGCCCCACCTTGCTGCTCACCAGTGACGTCAGACAGCACCTTGGCTCTGCTGCTCTAGACAGGCGCAGCATGTGGCCATGTGACGGTGGCCTCAGCCCCTCCCCTCAGCCAAGTGTGCAGCCCTGCTTTGCAGGCACCAGGCGTTTGCTCCCTGCAGCTCCCTGGTGGGCCACCCCCCACGCTGGTGATAACTCTACTCACATCACTTGGCAATGTTGGGTGCTGCCAGGCCTCCCCCGGGCCCTCATGACCCTCCTCGTTGCTTGGGCAGCCCCCTCACCCCCACCCTCTCCTGACTGACCCCCACCTTGGGCTTGGCTGAGTCCCCACACAGCAGCCTTGTGGCTGAACCACTCACGTGGGACTGGGGCCAGTGGGATCCTGGACGAGGGGGAGGGGAGAGGCAAGGGCTGGGCCTGGCCCTTCTCAGGAGTGGCCCTGGGGCCTCCCATGAGAGTGAGGTGCTCCGACTGTGACCTGCAGCACCCACAGAGCACTGGCTGTGCAGCTGGTTGGCCCAGCAGGAGGACAGCCACCTCCTCGTGCTCTATGGGCAGATGGCAGGCCGACTGCACACTCATCGTGGGCCTGGGTGGTCAGGACACCTTGGTGAGTGAGATGAGTGGTGCGGCGTGGGCTGCGGTCCTCACCCCCCAGAACCCTCTGTTTTTCTTTTCCTCTGAGTGAAATATTTTGAGAACTCAGAAAGATGATAAAAGCTAAAGCCCAGATACCTGCTACCCACACTTTAAAAACAGTTTGCTGTATCAGGCCCTGATGGTGGCTCCACAAAGCAGGGCAGGTGCCCTCACTGCCTGCCAACCCCAGGTGGCCTCCTTGAAGTCACAGCCTCTGTCCATCTCCCACATTCCTATAATGTGTGCACAAAGCTCTGTTTTACAGGGTTATGGTCTTATATAAATACTGCCCTATTTATATCATTTTGAAATTTCTCTCTCTCTCTTCCATGCTTAGGGTTCTGAGCTTTGTCCCTGTTGTCTCACCACTCATGTTGTTGGCTATGTGGCTTCCCGTGAGCAGCCCCTGCATTCTGCATTCTCAACTCTGGGCAGTAACATCCTTCCTGGTGGGCTGCCGAGCCTCAGGGGCTGTGTGTTTTCGTTCCCAGGTGTCACCAAACGTGCCTTCCTTCTCCCTGTGCTGCTGGTGCAAGAGAAGCCGTGGGCTTCATGTCCTCCCAGCCCCAGGTGTTTCCTCCAGCTCCGGCGGGTGATATGTGGTGTGGGGTCTTGACACCCCTTTAGCTCATACTTCCCAACGCTCCCCTGCTGCCGGCTATACTTTCATCGTGAGCCTCTGCCTGGCCCATCTGGTCCTGGGGCAGGTAAAAACCCTCATCTCTGGTGTTTGTGGAGAGTGCTTCTGAAGGCTGTGATAAAGAAACAGCACCCGCGGGTGGGCTGGCCACACCCACACAGAACCAGTGGTGAGAGTGTCACTGGCCCCAAGACAGACCTGCCACAGCCCGGCTTCTGTGGAAAGTCAGGGAGTCACTTGGAACCTGCTTTCAGCCCCTGTCCAGTGCCCTGGCCCTGCATCTGCAGCTTTCGTGGGCTGACACGTGGCTGTGCCCCACAGGGGGAGTGCGTGCTGGAGAACACAGCCTTCAACATTCAGAATATTCCTCATAGTATCTGATTTTCTAGTATCTGAGCTCTTTAGGAGCTTTTTGCCTCTTCACCTGCCTATGAACTTTGATCATGAGCTCCTGTTTGCCTGACCTTGGTCTTCAGAATTCTGTGGCCACAGTATTGTGATAGGCCCTGCAAATGGCAGGTGTGAGCGTCAGAGGCCACCCCAAAGGACCAGCGTGATGGGGTCTGGGACAAGGTTCCTTTTCTTGGGGCATCCTCAGCCCTGCAGGCTGTGGGGGTAGTGCAGAGGCTGCCCACGTCTGCAGCCCTCACTCCTGGGTGCAGCAGACAGTCCCTGGGCTGCGTCTCTGCCCAGGACTCTAGGCCCTCGAGAGCTGCAGGGCTGGTGGGGTCAAGGTCCTCCACGGACAGCTCTGAGAGATTCTGTAGTCTCTCGCGGCCCAGTTGGCACCTCTGGGTCTATTCACTCATCCTGCCCCGGGGAGGTGCTGGCAGGCTCAGCAAGGGAGGAACCCTCCCAGTCAGGCCAGTGGGGCAGGGTCCTGTTCCAACCCAGCCATCTGCTGGCCCCTCTCAGGTGAAGAAGTACAAACGCATCATTCAGAGACCCCCAGACTGGCACTGGGACTTCTCCCGCCTGGTGACAGTGCTGACGGCCCACCCCTTCCCCTACACGGTTGCTCCCTGAGCCCTGGCGAGTAGTGACAGTAGCTGGTGGGTGCTGTAAGGACAGCTGCAGATGGAGAGACCCTGGGAAGGGCAGGGGGTGGTGGGTGGGGGCAGGGGGCAGCCTCCAGCATCTCCCAGAGAGAGTACCTGAGGGTGGGCTGGGAGGTGCCCTCCTCCCCTCCTTGCCCCTCACCTGGAGCTGCCAGGTTTTCATTGTTACCAATTTAGTAACAGAAAATGTGCATCTTGTTCTGATGGTCTTTTCTTTGAAGTGTGCCGCTGCCTATTAGCCATTTGTGTCTCTGCTTGCCCTTCCCAGTCTTTCCACTGGGCTCCTGGAGAGTCTCATTCCATTTTAACAAACCTTTGTAGAGTAATGATCTGATCTGCCCAGGAGCCCCAGAGCACAGCGTCCTACAGCTCTTGTTCCTAGGACTTTTAACTCAAATAGCTCCAGCCCTGCCCTGAATCTCACACCACTCACACCACCCTCTCCTTCACTCAGTTAAGGAGGAGCACGGCTGGGGCCTAGGGGCCCAGAGTGTCTGAGGAGGTAGGAGGGATCGGGGCCAGGTAGGGGCTCAGGGTACCCATCCTGGAGAGGTGAGAAGCTGTGGTTTTTCTGAGGTTGCTTAGAGAAACAACCCTTAGCGGGGGACCCAGGGCTCTTTCTGTGGCTTTGGAAAGGGTGTGGCTCAGAGTAGTTGAACCCAGATTTGGAATTGACTCAGAAGCCAGGTCAGCAGCATTTTTAATGCAAAAGAAGTTTTGTTTTTTTTTTTTTTTTTTTATGAGACAGAGCCTCAAACTGTCACCCTGGATAGAGTGTTGTGGCATCACAGCTCACAACAACCTCCAATTCCTGGGCTCAAGCGAGTCTCCTGCCTCTGCCTCCCAAGTAGCTGGGACTACAGGCGTCCCCCACAACGCCCGGCCATTTTTTGGTTGCAGCTGTCATTGTTGTTTGGCGGGCCCGGGCTGGATTTGAACCCGCCAGCTCAGGTGTACATGGCTGGTGCCTTAGCCTGTTGAGCCACAGGTGCTGAGCCGCAAAAGAAGTTTTAATCAAGGTAATACTTCAAAGCCACGTGGTCTTGTAAGGGATGTACCACAAAACAGCAGTTCTCTGTCTATGCCCTAAGCCAAATCCACGGAGATCCCAGAAATAACCACGTTCAACTTTTTTGGTTGTCTCCCTCTCTGTATTTCTAAATAGAATCCCCATTCTACTAAATTTTTGATTTTTTCAGTTTTAGATTATTGAATTCCTACCTTCCTCCGATACACACAAAGTTAGTCAGAATCAATCTCTCTCTCTCCCTCTGTTTCTCTCTCCCTCTTTCCCACTCATAATCACAACATGGCTTGATCATCTACTCACTGTATACGTTATCATGACACTATGGATCTTACCCAGAGCCAAGTCATACCATATTACTTACTATGGTTATATTTCCTCACTTGGAGTTAATAATTGTTGCATTACCATTTGCTCAGTTTTCTGGGCATCATTAATTCGCCCTCAGACACTGTGATGCAAGCACTAACCCGCTGTCTATGTGTGGACACGCCCATTGTCTGCACTCATCCTGAAGTCTCCAGCCTCCTGTCTCGTGCTGCGAGATGCTGGCCTGGAACTTTCCTTCACTTTCAGCCTGGGAACTACCTTTGCTTCTTTCTTTTTTTCAACCCTCTTTCCTGCATTCCATGCCTCCATCTTTCTTGATATGCTCATTTTGTTGGACACACACTCTAGAAATTTCCGTAAGAGATGATTCATGGAAGATAAACATCATAAGACCACACATATCAGCAAATATCCACCCCGGCACTGGCTGGGGTGTGGCCTTCTAGATGGAAGTACTGTTCCTGAGGAGTTTTAGGGCATGGTCCCATTGTCTATTCAGTTTTCAGGGTTGCTGTTGAAATGTTTGATGCTATTTTCATTCATAAGGCCTGTGTTTTTTTCTTTGGAAACTTTTCAGGATCCTCTTAATTCTTGGTGTTCTGGAAGCGCGTGGTGCTGTGCGGTGGTATGGTTCTTTTTTCAACCATCACACCGCATTCCCAGTGGGCCTTTTCAGATTTGAAGATCTATGAACCTTAGGAAATGTTTTCTTTTTGAAATAATGTTTAACTTTCTCTTTTCTCTGTTCTCTCTTCCTGGAGCTTCTAATGGTGTAGGTTTTGGGTGCCCTAGATGAATCTTCTAGCTCCTATATCTTTTCTTGCTCTCCATTTCCATCTTTTTATTCTACCTTCTGGGAGATTATTCACAAATGAATCTTCCAACCGATCTTCTCTGCTAAAATATTGCTAATGTCTAAATGCTTTTTTCCATCATAGTATTCTGTTTCATTAAACACATGTTGTGTTTCCCAGACAATGCAAATGCAGGTTTTCACTTGTCCCTGTGTGGGATTGTCTCAGTCTTGTGCCCTCTGTCTCTGTCTGGTGTGGAGGTGTGCCTGTGCTCTTGATTATGTCAGCAGGACTGTCACTGAGGAGTGTCCATGACATCAGCATGACTGTCGCTGAGGAGTGTTCTATTACAGTAGCAGGACTGTCACTAAGGAGTGTTCTATCACATCAGCAGGACTGTCACTGAGGAGTGTTCTATTACAGCAGGACTGTCACTGAGGAGTGTTCTATCACATCAGCAAGACTGTCCTGAGGAGTGTTCTATTACAGCAGGACTGTCACTGAGGAGTGTTCTATCACATCAGCAAGACTGTCCTGAGGAGTGTTCTATTACAGCAGGACTGTCACTGAGGAGTGTTCTATCACATCAGCAAGAGCGTCACTGAGGTGTGTTCTATCACATC
>CAUYRH010092147.1:0-11155 GCA_963574655.1 Perodicticus potto | reverse complement strand
CCAATTCATAATTGCTAAGTCATGGAAGAAGCCCAAGTGCCCATCGACCCACGAATGGATTAATAAATTGTGGTACATGCACGCCATGGAATACTATGCAGCCTTAAAGAAAGATGGAGACTTTACCACTTTCATTTTTATGGAATGGTCTGTGGAGCTTTCAAACTAGTTTTTCCATTTGGAATCTCAATGCTAGAGAAATACTATATAATTAACATTTATTTCTCACAGGCATTTGCTAACACGAAGTTCATATAGTTATTAAAATGCTAAAGAGAAAAGAGAAACTATACCTTCCATGTGACTTTTGAAATAAGACTAAGTTGAGTAGAGATTGAAGTAAAAAACATTTAATACTGAAAATTTTAAGAAAAAAGCACATGATGGTTTGAGGAATATTTCCTAGCATGTTCATGTATTAATGGATATGGCAAGGCATGGTGGCTTCCACCTGTATTCCTAACAACTTGGGACTAGGAATTTGAGACCAGCCAGGAAACATAGTGAGATTCTATCTCCTGGGGAAAAAAAAAAAGCTCAATAACTGAAAAAATAATTTTAAAGGATATGCACATTTGAAGAATTAGCCATAATTTAATCATTTGAATGAATATCAAAACTTGAGTTCAAATTATTTTCAGTCTGTTTTATTAATAAAGAATATAGTCCCCAGAGAGATTTTTCAGTCTAATTTTTTAATCCCTTAGACGACATGAATGTGAGTCTCTTAATTTTGTTGTATTTTGTGAATTGTTTTTGTTGTTTATCCAGAAGTTTGGGGTCATGCTATTTATTGTTGATGATGTTCATTTTCCAGGCTGGTGGAGGAGACCTTCACCATAGATGAAGTCTCTGAAGTCCTGAGTGGTTTGCAGGCTGTGGTTCACAGTGAGGTGGAGTCTGAGCTCATCAATACTGCCCACACCAATGTGTTGCTTCTGCGGCAGCTATTTGCACAAGCTGAGAAGTGGTACCTTAAGCTGCAGACAGATATCTCTGAACTTGAAAATAGGTAATAAACTCCATACCTTCACTTGTAACAATAGTAGACCAAGCATAATCTTAAAAGTTAATGAATGTCTTTGCTGCTGCTTTTCTTGGAGCTAGTGTGTGAGGAAATTTGAGTAGTGTAACATGAAAGATTTGAGTCATTGAATGATTTCCTGGGTCCTACTCAACATCCTTTTAAAAATTCTCTTTCCACTGTATTACAAAGGCCATTGAAATTTATGAAATTGCTTTTTAGGCTGTATTATTCTTTATGGCATCCTTGTTAGCTTGGACAGTTTACTACAATAAATATGTATGAAACAGTTGAAAAGTTAATTCAAATTTAGTAAATTTAGATTTGTGGCATTTAAACTTTATTTCCAAATAATTACATTTGAAATTAATTTCAAAAATTATGGTAAAGTCAGTAAAGTTGAAATTCCTTCATAGAAAAGACATTTCACAAGTCAGGACCACCAACCCCTGCAGACAGCTCTCTGAGCATAGTCACAGCACAGTGGCTCACATGGAAAGCGTTGGACAAAGAGAACAGCCAATGGACAAAGAAGGGAAATCATTTAACTTCTGCAGATGTTAGTAGATGACTGGTTAAGAAACTTAAAGGAGTAGTCACTGTCATTCTTTCTGTAGCTTGTACGGTCAGCTCCCATTTACCTTTGCAGATCATCAAGTAGCTCACCCCACATTTTGGGGGAATATGTAATATTCTTTCTCTGTAGATATTGTGGGCTAATTCCATTTTTCTAAGGCTACTCTATTAAAAATCAGTTTGTCTTTCTTGAACATCTATTAGTTAACAATATATTAAATAATAGAATAATCTTATAGCATCTCAGAGTTGACTAAAAATTTCTCTCTTATCTGTATTACATTATAGTTTATTTCTAGCAATATATATTGTACACCAAGTAGACACAAAGTACTAGGTGTTGTGGATAATTAAATTTGAATCCATGTGATTTAGATTTTCAACCACCGGTGATGAAATATTTTGACGTGGTAAAGTTTTATCCATCTTCTTCCATTCTCTCTGCAGATAGTTGGTACCAATGATTTTATTCTTGTCTGTGATATAATTCTATTTTAGATGAATAATTTTTTTATATTTGCTTTTATTTTCAAGAGAATTATTAGAACAAGTTGCAGAATTTGAAAAAGCAGAATTTATATCTTCAAATAAAAAGGTAATTTGGGGGTTATTCTAAATCCATATCTTAATAGCCAGCATTTAAAATCTTCACATCACTAAAAGCATTCGGAGGTCATAGTGAAAACCCTGTAGGCAAACCATTCAATTTGAGAGGAAAATTTAAAAAATTGCCTCTTAGATTTTCAGACAAAAGAAAAGTTTTGGAAGCAACTATGAAAAACTTTTTTGCTCATTATGACCTACATCCACACACACACAATCCCTGCCATCCAGTCTGAAGCCCTCCCGCATGAGCTCTTCATGCAGATGCTGCAGCACACAGCCATGAGGAAACCTCTGGCTGTGCCTCCCCTAGCTGTGTGACGTGAGCAGGTTACCTGAGGTTGCTGAGCCTCCTTTTCCTCATCTGTCAAGTACAGGCAATACCAGTACTTACCCACTTCTCTTTCTAATCATTCTCCTTATTTGCAGTGACCACTTACCATTCCATTTTATAGAGGCACCCTAAATATTTCTTATTGTTGGATAAACACTGCTAAGATGAATCCCTGTACGTACTCATACAAAACATTTTTCCATTTGTTCCTTCGGAACATATTTCTAGCCAAGAAATTTTTGAGTCATTGTGGATTCTTTTGTTTTTAATATTACTAAAGTGCCACAATATTTTGTGCCAAGTTTTTGTTCTTCTGTAGTGCACTTGCCTAAGTCCTTGTCTATATTTTAGTTTTTCATAGAGTCTAAGGTTCATCCAGAAATCTCTGTTTCAGCTCCCACAGATTAAAGTCCTAGTCTCTAAACACTAAGATGTATATCAGGCCTGGCTTTTAGCTCCTTCCTTCCTTCCCTCTCTCTTCCTTCATTTCCCTTTCTTCTACCTTTTTTTTTTCTTTACCAGATGCGGGAAGGATAGGTTTCATTTTTATCTCTAACATGTATTGGGCAGGACACATCCTAGACACTGGGACATAACAGAGCATAAAACCAACAAAAATCCTTACGCCCATGTAACTAACATCCCAGTGGATATGTTTACATATGGTGTCTTACGCTTAGAAAGTACAAGTGTTCAATGATTATACATACTTTTTTCTATGGTGAATTCAGCTTGGTTTCTTTATTTTTCCCAGCCTATCATGGAGAGCATAAAGCCAAAACTTGTTCCACTTAACGAAGGTGGAACAACAGAACTCCTAAACAAGGTAATATCGTCATTTTGAGAAATGGAAAACCTCTAACTCTGTCTTTTCATTTCTGAACAACTTTAGAGTAGGGGAACAGAGATGAAAGGAGGTTAATTCAGACTTTGCTCCACCAAGATAATTAGTCCATCACAGTAGCCAATGGTTCCCAGTGGGCCAGAAGAGGGCATACTTGTCTAGACTCCAAAACAGTTCTTGATCACACCTTTCAAGGTCAGGTGAAATGCATGCAGTTTTGGACAGTGTTTATTACTGGTGGACGTTTAGAGTTTGTGATCTATGATAACAAAGAAGGGGATTTTTTAAGAGAAGTTTATAGACATTATTTATTGGTACATGTTGATTATACCCCGTCTGAAATGCTTGGGACCAGAATTCTTTGGAATTTCAGATTTGGGAAGGTTTATATTAAGTACACCTGGTTGAGCATCAGATTTTGGACTTCAGACTTTTGGATTTGGTATGCACAACCTATATACAAATAAATATTTTTTATGACTCCTGCATTCTCAATATCATGCTAAATATTGTTAGAGATAAAAAGCAGTATAATACCTGGTCTCTTGCTCTCAAAAATATAGTAGTTTTATTGGGAAAGTAGAACTTATGTTCCAAAAACAGATGCAGGAGAATACTCTCCTATGTGTTACCACTGTCACGGGCTAGCTGAGAAGACACAGTTCTATCTGGATGAGAGGGCGTGAGAACAAGCCTCTGGGTAAGGTGGTGCCCAGGTAGGGCCTTGAAAGGTGAATACAGATCGAATTGTCAGAGGAAAGAAAATGTTAGACAAGAGGTCAGAGACAGAAGACTGGCGTGACTCAGAACAGAGTATGGTGCCCTCCGCCTGGGCTGGTGTGTGTGTTGGAGCCTAGTGAAAAGTAAGACTGAACTGACAGGTGACTCTGGTGCCAGAGCTCCAGAAGAGCAAAGGCATTTGGCCTCAGCTTTGTCAGAACTGTTTGGGGGCTTGAGTACAAGGTACTGGAAAGATGAGGGTTATGTTTCCAGGGTAAGTGGCAGCAGTGTGCAGTGTCAGCTCAGAATAGACCCAGGAGTTGCAGGACCAGCTGGTGAGAGATCGCAGGGAGGGAGTCTTTAGAAAAAACGGACAACAGAAGGCTGAAGGAGGAAAGGTGTGTCTGAGAACCCGAGAGAAAAGGAACTAGAAGTCTAGAGCCAAAGATAACTCATAGGTATTGAGTCTGGTAGGCTGGGAAAAAATGGGATATTCACCAAAATACTAATGGCACGTTTTTGAACTATTATGTAATTTACATTTAATTTAAAAATTATATTTTTAAGTGAAACAATAATTTCAAATATCAAAAATATTTTTGTTAAAATAATAAGACCTTAATTTACTCACAAAGGAAATTTTAAGACTTCAAGAAGAGAATGAGAAATTGAAGTCAAGGTTGAAGACCATTGAAATACAGGTAATGGAGAAATCCTTTAACTAAATTATTAGAAGAGTTACGTACAGAGTAAATACTGAATGTGTTTTGTTTAAACTTCATTACAGGCTACAAATGCATTGGATGAGAAGTCAAAACTAGAAAGAGCACTGCAAGATTTACAGCTTGATCAAGGAAATCAAAGGGTGAAGATAGTTTTAGCTCTTCTTTCGCATTTTCTGAGTAGAATGAAGTTACAAATTTAAAATTAAGACTTAGAAATTGTTCATTATACCCTACCCCTGCCACCCTCTGATTCAAATGCCACTGTTGATGTACTTGGGGACATCCTTGCCCAGAAAAGGCCAGGTGAGAGCCAGTGCCCTTCCCTCGGTCCATCCTCCAGGGCAGAAGGGACAGATACACTGCTCACTTGCCAAACATGTCCTGGGATTTCCCCACCATGCAGGATACTCTTAAATTTACTTTCTGTGAAGTTTTCTCCCTTCCCCTTTCCTTTGACATCCGGTTACAGTGAAAAAAGGGAAATGACGAAAGGAAAAGTTTAGTTAGTTGTAGTTTGGAATTATATTAGACTAAATATGGTGTAAGTTTGCCTCCAATGAATATGCCAAATGGAACGAATTTACTGGATACGAATCCTCATATCCATCTCCACCTGGCAGCACTGTCCAGTACAGTGAGACCCAGTGATGTCGTCCTCCAGGCTGCCTGAGTGCAGGGCCTGCATGTTGCTGGGCATGCTGGACACAGCGTGTGCACAGTTCGTCTCCTGTGGCTTTTCCTTTGGGTGTGCTGTAATCCGTGTATGTGGGTGACTTCTGTGCAGCACTGGCTTTGCTAGTGGGGGTACTATCATTGTAAAATGTCTTCTGAACACTCCCAGAAATCTGCTTCATGGGATTTTTGTTAAACTTCTTTCTATGAAAAATTTCACACATATGAAAGTAGAGAGAACAGCGTAATGAGCCCCCATATACTCATGACTCATCTTTACTAGTCATCAGTGCATGGCCAGTCTGGTTTCATCTTCCCTTTCCTCTCCCCCACCCCATGTTATTTAAACCAAATCTTAGATATTGCCCCCATTTCATCTGTAGATATTTTTCAAGTAGGATGATACTTCTTCTATGGCTGACAAAACCAAAGAAAAATATAATTTTCAACCATTATATGCCAAGGACTATAGATTTATAAAATAGAGCTGAATGACCCAGAAGAGCTTTATAATTTCTCAAAAGTAAAACAATTGCACATTTTTGAATGATGAAATTATTTTTAAAGAGCCATTTTGGGTTTTGCTCCAATTTTGCTTTAAGATTTTAGACACAAAAGCAAAATGGATATGTGCCTTCATAAGTTGTAATGAAATAAAATGTTTTTTTAAAGAGACCAGATTTCAAAAAGAGCAAGGATTTTTTTGTATTTTTGAAAGTACTGCTTCATATTTACCAATTATAGACCATTTTCCTGTCATATGAAAACAGCTCTTTTTTATCATGACTCTCATCCAAAAATGATACCCAGATAAAGATCCAGCTGCTTATATTGTGCTGCAGTTGTCAAAGCATGAAAAATGTTCATTTTGTTAATATAAAAAACTCAAAAATCTTGTAAATTTAGAAAACCCATATAATCAGCTATCATTGATTATGCTCTCATATTTTTCTTATAGTGACTAAAACATATATCTATTCAACTTTTGGTATAAACTGTAATATTTTATTATTTTTCCCTCTATATCATTTTGAAAAATTTAAAATTCTTTATCAGGATTTTTTTTAACTTGGCTTTTCAAAATGAAACCTATCTGTCATGTCAACTCTGGTATACACAGTATTTTCAAATATAGACTCTCACCTCTCTCCATCCTCTTGGAGTGGAGTACCAGCAGTTCATAAAGCATATCTTACATATTTGGTAACCACTGAGTGTCTGCCATGTGCAAGATGCTACGCACCAGGGGCTGAGAACAGAGTAGGCCCACTGGCAGGCCTGAAAGGGCTGGCACTTACGCTGGCTGGTGAGGGAGGCTGGTGCACACACATATTTCTTTTATCTTCTATGATATTGAATCTGAAATAGTTACTCTTTAGGATATTAACATGAAATTATATTCATGCATTCATTTTTCATAGGATTTTATAAAGGCCCAAGACTTAAGTGACCTGGAAAACACAGTTGCTGCTTTAAAGAGTGAGTTTCAGAAGACACTTAATGACAAGACAGAAAACCAGAAGTCACTGGAGGAAAATCTAGCAACAGCCAAGCACGATCTGCTCAGGGTTCAGGAGCAGCTGAGAATGGCTGAAAAGGTCAGAAGACTGTGTTTGATGGATTTGTCTATTCCTGTCCAATTAACTGCTACACATGGTATAAAGGAACAAATGTGACTGAGATAAATGTTAGACAACTGCAGATTCAGATTACTTTCTTTTTTTGAGACAGTCTGACTACGTCACCTTCAGTAGAGTGCTGTGGTGTCACAGCTCACAGCAATCTCAAACTCTTGGGCTTAAGCGATTCTCCTGCCTCAGGCTCCCAAGTAGCTGGGATTACAGGCCCCACCACAACACCTGGCTTTTTTTTTTTTCTTGCAGTTGTCATTGTGACAATGGCTGGCCCCGCCACCCTCGGTGCATGTGGCTGGCACTGTAACCACTGTGCTACAGGCGCTGAGCCAGATTACTTTTTCTTAATGGATTAATATTTTCTAGATATTGATATTTTTGGACTCTGAGATTCTTCCATTTTTGGTATTAAAATATCTGTGATAATAAGAAATCTCCTCTCCTCCTGTGCGGTGGCTAGAAGCAGCTTACATCCCACCCTGCATTGGCCCGCCTGACTGTTCTGTTGCTTCTTCCTACAGTCTGCAAAGGGATGGGCAACTTTTCTTTTTTAAAGGATTTCTATACCTTCTTCATAATTTTTATGTACTATGTGTAGAGCTAGATTCTTCATTTTAGGGATGAGACCCTTAAGCATATGGAATGAGGGTGGCGTCTGTGACTCAGCATGCAGGGCACTGGCCCTATATACTGAGGGTGGTGGTTCAAACCCAGCCCCGGCTGAACTGGACAACAAAAAAATACCCAGGCGTTGTGGCGGACGCCTGTAGTCCCAGCTACTTGGGAGGCTGAGGCAAGAGGATCGCCTAAGCCCAAGAGCTGGAGGTTGCTGTGAGCTGTGTGAAGCCACGGCACTCTACGGAGGGCCATAGAGTGAAACTCTGTCTCTACAAAAAAAAAAAAGAATATGGAACTAGGTGGGCACAGTGGCTCATGCCTGTAATCCTAGCACTTTGGGATGCTGAGGTGGGTAGACTGCTTGAGCTCAGGAGTTCAAGACCAGCCTGAGCAAGAGCGACATCCTGACTCTACTAAAAAGAGAAAAACTAACTGGGCATTGTGGCAGGTGCCTGTAGTCCAAACTACTTGGGAGGCTGAGGCAAGAGGATCACTTGAGCCCAAGAAACTGAGGTTGCTGTGAACTATGACACCACGGCACTCTACCTAGGGCAACTGAGTGAGACTCTGTCTCAAAAAACAAAAACAAACATTAAAAAAGAATATGGACCTAAAATTTAATTAAATTAAAAATCTTCCTTCTTAAATACTTTGGGATTTGGAAAAAATTGTGCTTATTTTACCCGAAAATTAGTTTAACATTTCAAGTAGATTTCCCATATCTAGCACAAGTATGCTTGAGTTATTTGCTAACATCTTACTTTGGAAAATGTTGCTATTTTATTGGCTTCTCATTTCAAAGAATATGTTTTTAAAGTTTGGATAGTATTAACTGTATATATGTTTAAGGAAATTAGAAATAATATAAGAAAAATATTAGTAAAGCTAGAGCAAAAAAATATGTATATTTTCATCACATTTGTTAATTCTTTCCATAACTTATTTTTTAGTAATGGGCTGACATTTTTCACTAAGCAGGAATTAGAGAAGAAATTTCAACAAACAGCAGCCTATCGAAACATGAAAGAGATTCTTACCAAGAAGAATGACCAAATCAAAGACCTGAGGAAAAGACTGGCAAAGTAAACCTGCTGATCCTGCCATGGGTTTTATCTCCCTGGGTTGATGTTTTTCCGTACTACACTCAAGCTTGTGTCCAGAGTGGTCAGGCTGGTGGGTAGTTGCTTGATCATTTAGTCCAGAGTCTTCATTCGAGAATAGCAGAGGGGCTTCAACTTGGTTTCTCCTCTAATGCCCACCAGGGCTCCTTTTCAGGTGCAGTTAGGCTCACACATAACTACAATAAGCTGATGGATTCGCTTAGTGGGATATTAGACAGGAAACACAGCAAGCTAACAGGACAACATTAGGCAGTTCTCCTCGCTGGTATCCTCACAGCAGTCTGAGAGCTGGTCATACTGTGCCCTGGTTGGAGAGAATGGAATCCATGCAGATGGGTGCTATAGCCAGCTTGGCTTCGAAGTCCATGCTGTACATAGGATCAGTATCTGTTACAGCAGTTACATGATACCCAGGTAGGGACATGAACTACTACAGGAAGAGAAATATAAAGTGTGGCTCCTACATGTATTTATAGTTCATTCACACTCCTAGTGGCCCTCCTCCAGATGTAGTCCACTATTTGGGGTCATTTTTGTCATCAGACGTTTTGTCTGGCAACTCATGTGACGTTTTGCCTTTATCAGAGTTCCAGGAGAACAAAACTAGAAAGTGAATTCAAGAACAGATGTATCCTTAGAGAAGGGAGTTTGTTAACCTTTTGTTCACATAGTCATAGCAACTATTCTTATTGATCTGACAATTGAGACAATTATACTAAACTATCACAAGTTTAAATGCCAAATAGAGACTCGGTGTCTTATCCAGTCCGTCTTCCCACCTGATGCAGAAAATCCCTCCTGATTTCACCTTCTTAATACCTTGAATGTGGATAACAGTAATTGTAAGTGAGAAATGTAGCATTATTGGTTTGGTCACTGGAGATGCTTCAAGTAAACCCATTTGGTAATGACAGTGACAACAACAATAACAAAAAGTATCCTGACATCTTGCTTTTAATTCATATCTCCAGATATGAACCTGAAGATTAAAATCTGAAGATGTCATCTGGAAGCTGTCAAAACATGAACATACACGCTCTCTCACCTCAGGCATGTATTTCGAAGCATTTTGTCATATTCCCCCTACTATTTTTCTAATATTTAGAACTAGAGTTTTTATTTTCAGTTGTCTTAATTGAGAATAGAGAAAACCTGGTGATTCTGGCCAGTAGTCCTACACACCTGTCTGCCAACTTCTCCAGAGTCCTAGTTTGAGGAGTCTTAACAATAAAGAAGAGATTTTTAGAGTGGGAAGAAGAGTCTTATCCTTTTGCATTAGTATAAAGAATATATCTTTTTAGAAATGTTAAAGAAGCCTACAGTGTCCATACTTGTGTATTCCCCAAGGGTAAAAATAAATAATAATGTTATTAAAGATAGTTAAAATATCTATCCTTTTTACTTTTAAAATTGAAATCAATCTTAATATATTTGATTGTCAGAAAATATGAATTAATTGGAAATGTAAATGCTGTCTATTAGGGGCAGCAGTTTTACCAATTATAGGGGAAATTAACAGTGGTGAATGTGAGGGTTCAGTTAACTTCTTTTACTTTACTATCTTACAAGCTGTTTATCAAAGGAGGTTCAGAAATTTTTTTGCAGCACAACTTATCATGAATTTGTATTACTGATAGAGAAATCACATCCATCCTGTAGTTTTATAGTTAAGAAAGTATCTGGGCTCAGAATAAATGTACCCTTATATTTGTTTCCAGAATATTCTCTTAAACTACTATACTATAAGGATAAATAAAATCAAGTCCATAAAGCAGTAATCCCTCAGAAGTAAAATACTTACACTTCATACATTAATGTTTAGTAATTTTATTTACTTCCAAAAATAAGAGTGTCATACCCAAAATGAATACTGTCTACTGAGAGACGACATTCCACTCCCACCAATGAAGATTTATTCCTAAAGAAGACTTTACTGACCCAAGCACAAGACTCACTATTATTTTAATGAAAGCTTTTAATATTAGCCTTGAGAGTATTGTTTTTCTTACAGGGTTTATGTTGAAATATTGAAGGACTAAAAGATAAAGGGTTAGATAATTCCCTCCAAAAAAGCCCTAGAAGGCAGTCTTAAGAGGATGAATGAATCAGAGAAGGGAGAGTATAAAATCCAGTGACAGGCTCCGCGCCTGTGGCTCAGCGGGCTAAGGCGCCAGCCACGTACACCTGAGCTGGCGGGTTCGAATCCAGCCCGGACCCGCCAAACAACAATGACGGCTGCAACCAAAAAATGGCTGGGCGTTGTGGCGGGCGCCTGTAGTCCCAG
>CAUYRH010092145.1:0-24463 GCA_963574655.1 Perodicticus potto | reverse complement strand
GAGCCTCAAGCTATCACCCTGGATAGAGTGCTGTGGCATCACAGCTCACAGCAACCTCCAATTCCTGGGCTCAAGCAAGTCTCTTGCCTCCGCCTCCCAGGTAGGTGGGACTACAGGCACCCGCCACAACGCCCGGCCCTTTGTTTGGTTGCAGCCGTCATTGTTGTTTGGTGGGCCTGGGCTGGATTAGAAGCCGCCAACTTAGGTGTACGTGGCTGGCGCCTTAGCCCGTTGAGCCACAGGCGCCAAGCCACCTTAACCATTTTTAAGTGGACAGTTCAGTGGCAGTGAGGACATTCACACTGTTGTGCAACCCTCACCACCATCCATGTCCAGAACTCTCATGTTGCAAAACTGAACTTCACGTCTATATTGAACAATAACTTTCCATTCTCTCATCCCCTGAAAACCACCATTCTATTTGGTGGTTTGACTCAGTACTTCATATAAGTGGAATCATACTATCTTTGCCTTTTTGGTGACTTGCTTGTTTCCTTTTACACAATATCCTTAAGGTTCATCTGTTGTAGCATGTGTCAGAATTTCTTTCTTTTAAAGATTAAATAACATTCCCTTGTTTATGTATATACCCGTACAACATTTAGCTTATCCATTCATCTTCTATTGGACACTTGAGTTGCTTTCATGTTTTAGCTATTGTGAATAACACTACTATGAACACAAGTGTACAGATATTTCTTTGAGACACTGTTTTCAGTTCTCTCAGATGTATAGCCAGAAGTGGAATTATTGGATTATATAATAATTATATTTTTAATATTTTGAGGAATTGCCATAATACTTTCCATTGTGATTGTACCATTTTACATTCCATCAAAAGTGCACAGGATTCCAATTTCTCCACATTCTTGCTAACACTTGTTATTTCTTTTTGTTTTGGGGGGGAGTGAAGAGAAGGTTGTCTCTTCATTCTTGGTTAATTCCTTTGCCGTGTAGAAGCTTTGTTCATTGGGAACTACAAATGAACTCTGAATTCAAACCATTTTCCCTAGTTCCACTCAATTGTATGAGTTTCACCCCTAAAAAGTGCCTCAAAACAAATAAAATTAACAGGAAGTTCTGACTCTTCCCATATGGATGGATTAGGGTCTCAGTGTGCATGCCAGGGAACTTACCCAACAAAAGGCCTGGAGTCCAGACACTTTCCAAAACCGTTTTCTTCTCTACTCCGTTAATGTTGCAGACAGTGGTTTTTACTTTACTTTGAGGAGACAGAGATGGGAGTTCTGTAGAGCTAAAATAGGCTCCAGCAGCCGTTGGGGTTGTGCCTTGCTCTTTCACCTTGAGAAGTTGCTCCTACCCGTGAGGACCCACAGTTGCAACCCAGAGGTGCTCCCTGCCTCTTCTAGGAGTTGTGAGGTGCCATTCCACTGGGGTGCCAGTGGGCCCACCCAGGGCCACAAAATTTGTTACCAAAGGCTTGGTACTTGTCCCTGAAGCTGCATCAGAAAAAATGGGGACAAGCAGTTTGAAGAGAAGGAAAGAGAAATTTATTACTTTGCCAGCAAAGGAGGAAAATGGCAGACTATCATCTCAAAATCCAAATTTCCCTCATTGTTTTTTTTTTTTTTTTTTTTTTTTGGTATGAAAGGTCTTTATTGGCGGGGGATGCTGCAGAGCAGCATTAAGGATGAGAGAAGAGAGAGACAGAGAGAGAGAGATAGAAAGACGGGGGAAGAGAGGAGAGGAGAGAAGGTAGAGAGAGAGACACCAGACACACGGGGGGAGAGAGGGGAGTCCCTCATTGATATTTTGATGGGGATTGCATTGAATCTGTAGACTGCTTTGGGTAGTATGATCCTTTCTAACAAAATTAATCCTTCCAATCCACCAACATGAGATGTCTTTCCATTTGTTTGTGTCCTCTTCAATTTCTTTCATTAATGTTTTATAGTTTTCCCCGTAGAAATCTTTAACTTTTTTGATTAAACTTATTCCTAAGCATTTGTTTGGGTAGCTATTTTAAATGGGATTGCCTTCTTGATTTCTTTTTCAGCTAGTTCATTATTGGTATATAAAAATATTACTGATTTTTATATACTGATTTTATATCTTGCAACTTTACTGAAATTGTTTATCAGATCTAAGAGGTTTTTTTTTTTTTTTTTTTTCCTGTGGAGTGTTTAGATTTTTCCAAATATAAGATCATGTCTTGACTTCTTTTTTTCCAAGATGGATACTTTTTATTTCTTTCTCTTGCCTAATGGCTCTGGCTAGAATTTCCAGTGATATGTTGAAAAGGAGTGGTAAAAGTTGGCATCCCTGTCTAGTTCCAGATCTTAGATAAAAGATTTTCACCTTTTCCCCATAAAGTAGCTGTGCTTTTGTCATATGTCCTTTGGCCATTTGTTTGTTTTTGTTGTTCCTGTTCAATAGGGCAGTACTTTGAGATTATGTAAATGCCCTATTTCTCATTTAACTTTTAATCACTAGTTTTAGAATCCACTGGATGCTTCCTGACTGAATTATTACAATGATAGTTTCTAAATGGTGACTTTCTAATTTCATTGTTCATTCTATATTTATCATTTGGCTTTCCCCTTCATGGGAAAGCCTTCTTCTATCCTAATTAATTTATTCATGTATTTCCTTATATCATCATGGACTTGCTTTTTCCTATTATTCGAAGTAGGTTGCAATCTGTTATAATCATTATTTATTTTAATGCTCCAATGATCCCAGACTTAGCTAGATTCTCTTTTAAACCTTGCTTCTGTGTTCTAGTAATGTGTACCTATTCATCATTGAGAAGTTCTTTACTTATTAGCCAAATGAGATTTTCAGCTCAATCTTGTACCTGTCCTGCTGCTGTCCTGCTGCTGTCCAACCATTTCTCCAAGAAACCTTAGTTCTTTTTGATGGAGAATGATATTTAGAAAATAAGAACTAAGCACTAAGTGTGTTTCCAGGTCCTGTCAGTGGACAGAACAAGGAAATATATGTATGTACATTAACAACTATTAATTCAGACCCACACCTCAAATTCCAATCTGGCACCAGATGGTTCATTCTAATTTTTTTCACTTTCATATTTATTACACTGACATCGAGAACTTGATTTCTGTTATCATTAATATATATCAATACCTCCTGTATGTGAACATTCTTCATTTGCCTGTGCACCATCTGCGTGAATGCCTTCCTCATCCCACGTGGTTTCTGTCACCCAATGCCAAGGCTACATGCCTACCCTTTTTACTCCATGTTGGCTGCCTATGGCAGCCCCCTGCCCCAGTTGCTCCCTTTTAGTTCTGCCACCTGTGCCACATGCCACATGAGTGCCCTCCTTGAACCATGTGGTGCCCTGTAGATTTATACCAGGGCACCACTGCTGCCCATTGTGCAGATGCCTAGCTCATCTCATTTAGTCTCTGATATCCAAACCAGCTCCATTACACAAACTTGTTCTGTTCTGCTCGAGTCTGTTAACCTGTGCTTCCACCTTCCTTCCCCATGAAGATACCTACCTTGCTTAGCCCCCAGAATGGCTTTTAGATTGAAATTATTCAGGGCCAAGGTTGCGAAATGTTCTAAAGTACATCAGATAGTCCTACACAGTGAAGAACTGCCCCATCCCAAAGGCCAATAGCATCCCCATTAAGAAGCCCTGATGTGAAAGACTAAATACAGAAAGGAAACGAGGAGAGGAAATACGACCATGTGTCTCTGACACAGTCTAAAGAAAGACATGAAATCAGAAATCCAGGTAGTAGCCAGCCATTTTGCCATTCATTCATTCAAAAACAATATGTTGATTGTTTGCCAAATTTGGGGCTAACAAAAGCTCTGGGGAATCGTAGATGAATGAAAAATGTGCCTGCCCTTAAGGACTGCCCAGCCTAGTCACTGCGGATGAAATGCTATATTTTATCAGCTCTGAGAGGAAATCAGTTGCGTGACACATCTCTGCATTGTTTTATGTACCAAGATACAAAAAGCCTACCAATAGAACTATAACACGATTCGTATCCCTGGGAATTTTTATGTTATACTTGTTGATGTTTAGATTTCTTCTAGTGTTTTTACAACTATGAACAATGCAGTAACAAGTAACAATGCAGTAACATTCTAGGCTTACCCTAGAATGTGGGCTTCATGGCAGGGAACCTTGTCTTGGCCTTCGCATTCTTTGCTGTAAGCCCTGACATCTGGCATGCTGCCTGGCTCAGAGTGGGCTCTCAATACATATTTTCTGAATGAATGAATATATTTGAGAAACACTTGTTCAAGTTTATCTACAGAATAAATTTCACAGATGTGAAATTATACTCTCTGTTTAGTTATTTCTTCCTTGAAGTACGTTAAGTGGACTTCAATTCATTGAAATACCTTTTAAAGCTGGCCTCTGTGTGCTAGTAATATGTACCTGTAGTCTTTGAGATAAGTCAGCATTCCTTTTCTGTGAGTTCTGCATCCTTGGATTCAACCAACTATGGATCAAAATATTCAGGAAAAAAAATTGCACCTGTATTTAACATGCACAGACTTTTTTTATTGACATCATTCCCTAAGCAATATAATGTAAAAGCTAATACATTCATTTATGTTATATTAGGTCTTATAAGTAATCTAGAGGTGATTTAAACTAAGTATATGGGAGGATGTGTGTAGGTTATATGCAACTACTATGCTATTCTATATTAGGGACTTGAGCTTCCTCAAATTTTAGTACCCATGGGACGCCCTGGATTCAGTCCTCCACTGGTATGAGGGGCTGTATAGATAAGATTATATTCAAAAGAAGGAAGTACAACAAGAAATAGATCATTTCTATAAATTTCTCATAAAAATTGTATATAGAAGACACAAAGTAATGGAAAAATAATACTCCCAACAACTTTTAAAAATATTTCTATTATAAAATTTACACACACAGAGAGACAAAATTTGGAAAATGAAGAAAAGTATGAAGCAGGGAGAAAGAAGACCATGGCCTTCTAGTCTAGAAATCATCATGGTAACATTTTGGAAACTTTCCTTCCAGACATATAGATGTAGATATAGACATAGATGTAGATATATAGAGTCCAATTACTTTCCTTTGACTAGACACTTAGATTACTTCCAATGTTTTGCTATTTAAATTATCCTACAACCAAGCTTGTACCTAAGTCTGTAACTAATTTGATGATTATTTTCTTGATAGGTTACGAGCACCAGACTGGGTATAATGAAGGAAACATTTTAAAGACTATTGGTACATATTTCCAAATTGCCTTAGACAGAATGACAAAGACCTTAAAAATATGTATATAAAATTAAAACCAATTAAAATGAGTATAAGAATCATGTCTTTTTTACACTGTGAATACAGTCATCTCTCAGTATACATGGGGGTTTGGTTTCAGGACCCCCACCCTATGGATACCAAATCTGTGGATGCTCAAGTCCCTTATGTAAAATGGCATAGTACTGGCATATAACTTATGCACATCTTTCCATATGACATCTTCAAGTCATCTCTAGATTAGATTACTTGTAATACCTAAGACAATGCCTATACATCACTTCATTCATGCTGATTGAATGTAGTACTTGGTATGTGGCAAATTCAAGTTTTGCTTTTTAGAACTTTGTGAAATTTTTTTTTTCCCTAAATATTTTGGATACATGCAGAACCCATGATATGGAGGGGCCAACTGCATGCTAATCCTAGTCTTTTTCTTTTTTTTTTTTTGTTAAGAAATCCAAGAACCATGGGCGGCGCCTGTGGCTCAGCGAGTAGGGCGCTGGCCCCATATACCGAGGGCTGTGGGTTCAAACCTGGCCCCGGCTGAAATGCATCAAAAATTAGCTGGGTGCTGTGGCAGGCACTTGTGGTCCCAGCTACTTGGGAGGCTGAGGCAAGAGAATCGCTTAAGCCCAAGAGCTGGAGGTTGCTGTGAGCTGTGACTCCATGGCACTCTACCAAAGGTGATAGAGTAAAACTCTGTATCTAAAAAAAAAAAAAAAAAAAAAAAAAAAAAAGCAAAAGAAATCCAAGAGCCGAATTTGAAACTTAACCACAGGATTTATGTTGAATTTAATTTTGGCACATGTATATTCTTCTTTCCTTAAAACCTAGTTTTCTGTGTATATATTTCCAAGTAGAATGTCTATGTTGTAAACCTTCTCAGACTCCTTAGTGAGTAACCAGAGGTAGCACAAGTGACTGTAGGACCTTGCTATTTTCATCCACAATGCCTGTGAATGGAACCCACTGTCTGGTAGGGTTAAGTAGTCTTGACTACTTAAGCCCCACCCAGCTTTTCAGGGGGAGAAAGAGGAGCAATAGCTGTCCTGGATAGCATTACATTATTCTCAACTTACACTCTCTTCATCAGAGAGTCTTTCTGCCTTTCTGCCCCACACCCTTCTTTTTGGGTCAGATACTGCATTGAACTTCTAGATAAATCCAGCAGGCTCTGTCTCAATCCTTCAAGTGTTGCCCAAATACAGTCTCTTAAATTTAGGAAACGAAGATTCCTAGAAGTTTTATGTCCAGGTTGTTGATTCTTACTCAGATCTCCTTCTTGGCTTTCCACCAGGCCCTACAGACGACAGGTCCATATATGCACACACCTCACCTCTGCGTATTGCTACCCGTTCCCCTCCCCACCATAGTCCAAACCTGCACCCATCCCCACTCTACCGCCCACACAAATACATATATTTACATGTATAAACACTTCCACTAACCCTGGAGATTGTGGCCCCTGAAGATTATTTCTGAAGTAATTGAATTTAAGGGTAAAAATACACGTTTTGAGAAAAATTAGAATAATTACCATGCGGGATAAATTGCCCCTTTTTACTCTAGTTCTGAGGCTCCTTCCCATCCTGGACTTTGGATTCCCTGAACCCCAACATTCCAAGACATATTTATACATCGAGGCATTGGCCCACCTTTCAGGAAAGAGCGGATATATCAGAACTGAAGTCAGGGATAAGGTTAACATCTATACTCTTGTCTTTATGCAAAACAGCATTATGGATATTCCAAATCCTGTTAGTTAATGTGTATAGTTGAAAAACCTGAGGTTTTTCTTTTCCCTCTTCATAATATTCAATTCTTGAAATAGGTTTAGACCACACAGGCAGCCCTCAACTGACAAATAGGTTAGGGTCCAACAAGTGACTTCATTTGTTGGCTAGAATTTTCCCAAAAAAGCTTTATCTTATGAGACATTTGCCCAGGGCTAGTCAACTCAATGTGTCCCAAATGCTACAGATTTACATTTAAAAAATAGTATGAAACAATGCTGTGAATGAGTAAACCAGAACAAGAATATATTTGAAGAAGACAAAAAAGTCTATATCTACATATATGTTGGAAGTTGGTCTTTTAAAAAGAAGATTTGCTCAAAGAACAGCGAATAGGTAACTGGAGACACATAGGAGCTTCCAAAGAGAGGTCCTTGTATTCCTTTCAAAGTATTTTCATTTTGAATAAAGAAACCCAGTCTTTAATTATGTCTAATTTCACAAAATATGCCTTTCATTTTCCTTGATACAGAATTGTCACCCCTACCTATAAGTATTCTTGCCACGTGTGTTCAGCATTTGTGTTGTGACCGTTATTGGTAGTATTTTGACTACTCACAAAGCCAAAAAAGAGAAACAGGGAGGAAGTAAGCTTTCTAAAGGTAACTCTCCAAAATGTAGCAAAGACAAAGAAGAAATGCTCAAATGGCTTTGGAAGAGATTGTGTGTGAGGTGGGGGCTAGGTGGATTTTAAGAGGAAAAAGGAGCAGAGGATGACAGGGCTTGTCCATGTTTCCTCTGAGGGGTATAAAGGATGAAGTGGCATTAGACTCTCGGTTCTGTCGTCCGTGGAACTGATACCGCACACGATAGTGATGTGGGTAAGTCAAGAGGCTCGAAAGGGAATCAGCTTTACTTTTCTAAAATTGAACCTAAGACAGTGGTTCTCCACCTTCCTAATGCTGAGACCCTTTAATACAGTTGCGACCCACAGGTTGAGAACCGCTGATCTCAGATGACTTCAACTAATGACAGATAAACTTTTTCCAGATGTTTTCAAATGTTCTCTGCCCGTTTTTCAAACTTCAAGTATGAATATCTCTGATTGTGTATGATTCACAAATACTCTTTCCATCCTTTCTCCTACCTCACTGTCCCTTAACCCACTGCCTGATGGAAGGGTTTTAATTTTTGTGAAGGAACTTGAATGTGAGAGAGAGTAGGTCTGGTGGGCATGTGCTTATGTGTGGTGTGGCTTCACATGTGGGAAGGCCTGGAAGGTTGACTTCCTTCTAGTCTTACATGTTTCTGTTAGTTGTTTATCATTGTCAATGTATTTTACAGAAATAAAACTGATTTTTAGCTGGATACATGTCCACTTTGAACCATCGCAGCCAGCTGTGGCAGAAGAGAAGTACACAGCCTACAGGTTGTATCATTCTTCCTTCATTTTCTTAAACTAGAATTCAGTCATCACAGTGAACCATCTTGGACTTGCAGATACAGATAACACCCTAGGAATGGTGGTTCTGGGATAGAAGGGTTTCGGGATAGCTTCACAGAGCAGAACTACCATATTAGCCCTGGACTGCCTACCCCAGGCTGTTTTGTGAGGGAGAAATGAATTTAGATTTGCTTAAGCCATTGTAAATGTGGATCTCTGTTACGGTATCCAAACTAGTAGCCTTATAGTGTTAGAAGGGGAGACTAAGCCATGGAACTGGATGTTACATATGCAATAAACTTAATTAGCAGGTGCCAAAGAAGGTGTTGAAAGGTGGGTGGATGTGTTCTAGAAGGAGATTCCCAGGAGCAGAAATACTGTCTCTGTTAAAGAAGTATCCAAGCCTTAAAGGGACATACTAAAGTATAGGATTTCAATATAATACAATACCTAGAAATGCATTGGCGATTAAAACAATTGTTTGTCCCTGTTGTTCAATAAGCAACTTAATGCGTTCCCTAGAAGAAATGATTAAAACTTTATCCTAAATCTCTTTGGCTGACCTTAGTATCAATTTGGTGTTTAGCATCTCATGTTTATGGAATTCATATTTTTAGAAGGAAGGATTAAGGAACACATTTACTGACTTTAAAAGAATGCATCATAGAACAGAGAATATTCTTAAGTTAGGGAGAGAAAGCAGGGTATTTGTCTTTGTAAGTTTATGGACATATTTCAAAGCCAAGAGGCAGAACTCTTTGGCTAAACAAACAATAGACACAGGAGATAGTCGTCTAACTAGATTTCTACCTCCCAGAGTTCAGGGAAATTACCAAGTGTCATTCACTTGGCATGGGAAGATATATGGAAACACATTATCAGAATTTCATCATGTCCTTGGGCTTTGGAAATAAATCTTATTCTTTCCAAAGCACATTCAGATTGTTTGTGCTTTGTAGAAGGTTAAATTCTCCAACCAAAGGTGAAACACATCATTTGCCTAGAACGAATGATTTAGTCAACCGAAATCATTAAAGCCACCTACACCATGACTGACGTTAGGGTTTGGCCAGTGCCCTGGAATGGATTGGGGATGTGCCCAGCACCCTCCCACTCAGTATGCATCTGCAAGCTCTCCCTTCCTTTCAGCCCAGAGAGAGTCTGTGTCTGGGGAGGGGTGGGGAGTCCGTGTCGTCTGGGAGGCACCGGGCTGCATATCAATCGCTGTATTTGGCGGGTGGCACAGACACACTGCCCCTTTATTCAGTCACTATAAAAGGGTTAGAAAGGAGAACTCCTTGCAATGCTAAGTTTGCAAAGCACTTAACAGTTTACAGAGTCCTCTAGGTTATTTGTTTTTATAGTGCCAGGAACTACATTTAGATGGTTGATTTGATCCTGGGGTTTGGACATTCCAACCACATCATTTTAACTGACTAAATCAACTAAGATTGTGTAGAACTTCTTTCCTCGATCCCTTGTGAAATGGGGCCAGGAATCCCCCATGCTGGAAACTCTCTGGCATTTTACTGGTGATGGGTTCTGATGCTGTCACCATCCAAAACATCAGGGACAACTCTGACCCCACAGAGATCTCTTCACGAACGTTTCTTGGTACGCTTTCCTCCTTATCCAGCTAGTTGTTTAAATTGGCGTTTTTATGAAGCAAGTTCAGATGTTGGGGAGTGCCCTAACACAGGCAGGTCTGTTAATCTGTTTTCGTTGTCATTCATTTTATTTAGCCTTAGCTTAACCTACTTTTCAGACAAATGTATGTTGTTAAAGAATTTCACTTCTCAGTTCTACCTTGGCATCAGCTAACTTTACTGACCTATGGCTTTTGGTTGTGGAGGAAGCAAAGTCCGTTTTAGCCATTGTGACCAGGTGTCTCTCTTAGGGCAATGACAGGCTGTAACTCCAGGAGTCTCTTAATGTCCCCTTGACCCTCTATTTGTAGTTCACAAACTAGGCTTCCATTGGGCACTCCTAACTACTGCTTTTCTTTTGTTACTTTTAGGAATTTTGTGGCTCACCTACCTTAACCAATCCCTCAATTTTTTTGGTCCTGTTAATTCTTAGCAAGTGTCCTTTCTACTCAGTATGCACGTCCTCATGGAGTTTACATACCCAAGTCTCTGATTATCTGTATCTCTGCCTGTCCAAGCATATGGGCAAGCTGTGAGTAAATTTCAAATTCAGGTTAATACCACATATTGTGTTACCTCTCTGCATGGAAACATAAAAATTCATGCTCCCTCCAGAGCCTAGCACCATCCCTGGCGTTTTCTTGTGCCTACTTTCCATACTGGTCCCTGTCCCACTCACCAGCCTGCGAGGAGACGACGACGATGCTTCCATTGCTCTGCTTCAGCATGGGCAAGGCAGCTACGCTCAGGGCCGCGTAACTGAGGAAGTTGACCTCCATGATTTTGCGCAGGTGGTGAATATCATCATGAAAAGGTCTCAGATGAGAGTTGGTGATGTGGTTGAGAATGAGCATGTCTAGTCCCCCTGTAAGAGATGGTTGTGTTGAGAGAGACCATCTGGGGTTAATACTTTCTCCCTTTCCCTCTCAAAAGTTCTTTGGTGACCCTCAGGGCAAAGCTTAAAGGGGGAAGGAGAGAAGTAGCCTCACCCATAAGCTTTCCTGCTTTGGCAACAAATTGCTCTGCAAAGGTCATGTCTTCCATGGAGCCAGCGATGTAATGGGCTGAGGCCGCTCCAAGTTCCCGGCAGCGAGATACCACCTGTATGACACAGCAATAATAGTGTCAGCACTAGCTGCAGACTTTTGGGGACAGTTTCTCAAGTAACAGGGGCTTAAATGAGAAGTTGCTCACAGCCCCATTTAGATAATAAATGGTGTGTGTGTACATTTATGCATGGTTGCTAAATACAACTCTTGTGATCATCATCCTTTGTTTTTCTAGAACATGGTGAGGGGTTTAAATGGATAAGTCATCACTGTGCTTGGATTTAAGTGTATGCATTATGTTCATGGGTTTCAATGAGTAGATATTTCTGAATTATTATGAGTATGGATGCTGTTTACTGTTGTGGGTGGCTTGAAGTTTGTGTGAGTGTTTATATATCTGTGGGTTTGTAAGTTTATGAGGGAACATGCCTGAGACTCTGCATGGGTATAAGGATAAATATTCCATGAGTAGGTTCTGGAATTTCAGGATCTGAAAATATCTCTATATATGTATGGCTCCATAGATGTGCATGACTAGGCATGTCTGTCAGCATACATGGCTCAAGAATTTTATGGCTAAATATACTGTGTGTGTTTGTATATTATAGATATATGTGAATATATATATATATATATCTATGTCTATATCTGTGAACACTCAGATGCATACTTATCTAGATGAAGGTTTCAGTGTTTGAACCTATATATGAAAGTGCAAATTTAAGTGTGTGTATGCATCTGTATATGGATGTATGTCCAGTGTGTGTACATGTGACCATATATGTATATAAGAACATATCTGGGCATGTAATGGTGCATGTGTCTGTGGGCACAGAACCCTCACCTTCTGTAGACTTTCTTCTGACCTTGCTGTCACAACCACATGTGCTCCCATCCTGGCCAGATGATAAGCCATCTCTTCTCCGATCCCTTTGCTGGCCCCCGTGACAATCACTTTCTTTCCTTGGAGCATCTCTGGGGAACCCCAAAAGGAAGTGAGGACCATACCCAACGTGGCGGCATCTTTCCTTCTCCCTCTTTAGATTTGGGCAGCTTTATCTCAATTTCTAACTTTGAGGGTTACGAGCCCAATCAATTTGTCTTAACTGCATGAATCCCTGAGGGAGCAGTTCGGGTCTTTCATAAACATGCTCTCAAGTGGGGGTTTGGCCTGGTTGCCCTGAACCAAGCCTCCCTGCTGTCATTTCTAAAAACCTCCATGGACTGAGATCATAGAACAAGGCCAGAACAGTCATGGTTCAGCTAAAACACTGGAGTTCCAGACATTTCTGGACTCATCCAGTTTTGCTCAATTGAAAGAATATTTTAAAAGGAATCAAAACACATGTGTTCATAGTAATTCCAGGGATTTTCCCTTGCCTCTATGTAGTCATCAACTCCAGAGTATTTTTTTGCCTCCCACTTATCAGTCTCTCCGTTGAGCCCAATTATCTGGCTGAGTTGTGAATTTGGGTATTACCCTCATTTTTGTGGGAGATTTGAAATTGCTTTCCATTAAGGGTGCCAAATAAAACATGGTCTATTTGGCCAGCTTTTGGCTGCATGATTACCCTCCCCTCTCCCCTCCTGCCCACAGCCTGTAGCTGGAGGACATGGAGATACAGTCCCACCTCAGGGTTCTCTCTTTTTCAGCAACTTTGGGGATCAAGAACACATCTTGATCCTTAAACAGTCCAGCATCCCTGTGTTTTTAACCTATTCCTCCCAAACGAGACACATTGGTACTTACCTGGTCTGAACTCCTCCTTTGCAGAATAGTAGTAGTAGGCCAAGAAGAGCCCCAGAGTGGGCAGGAGATATTTTCTCATAAAAGCCATCAGATAGGGACCTGGCCTGAAGAGCCCTGTAGGACACACAGAGAGAACCTACAGAGCTTTCTACAACCTCCTAGGCAGGCAGCAGCCTCTGAATTGTGACATCAGGGATGGGGGAGGCTGGAGTAGTCTCAGGCAGTGCTAGCCAATTTCCCTGTCAGAGCAGCGATTGGCTTTGGGTGGGATCCCATTTGTCCCTGGCAGCCTGCGTGGTAGATTTCATAATGGACAATGTTTACTCCATTTCATTGAGCAAGAGGAGACTTCCAGATGGCCAAGCTCACGACTGTACAGGACTGGATTCCTGAGCATCCCTACTCTGAGTCCATCTTCCTCTTAACACCATTTATGCCAGGGATCCATAGTTTTTCAAAAGTGGTTTGTCAAAGGCAGAGAGAGAAGAGCGTATGTGGGGCTTCTGGGGGAATTGTGAGTAATAGAAGGGAGAGCTAAATTCAAGCTGAATCTCACCCCCCATCCCACCCCCAGTCGGAAGCGATTAAAAATAACAGCTCCAAACAGCAAAATAAGCATAATAAATGTCCACCTCTCAGGGGGAAAAAAAAAGCATACAAGCCCTATAAGCCCCACACTCAAGTTCAATGAAAAAGTTATTACAACATCAAAGGGAGGTTGCAAGCCAGCCAGAAACCCAGGTGGTGGGAAACTCAAGACCGATTCAAAAGACTCTCAGGCTAGTGCAACGGAACGTGCACTTATTACTTTAACAGAGAATAAAGGGGAAATAATGAGTGTCAAGGAAAAAGGCACTAAGCTATTAGACTGGGTCTTGTAATTGCTGTAGAGGAACAAGAAACATGGAGAGGATGCTAGAAAGAGGAGCCCAGTGTGAAAAGAAAAAGAAAGAGTGCTACTGAAGTGAAACTAGCCTAGGACGCCCACATCCCAGCTAAAAATAGCTTTGCTAACAGTAAGAGGACAGAGAGGAGAACCCCTAGCAATTTAGAATTCATTATCAGGGAAACATAAAAATAACCACCTCCGTATGTCTGTAGCAAGAATTAATTAAGGAACAATCCTCAAAGAAAGAATTTAAAATGTGTCATTGCTGGGGTTTTCAATTCAAAACCAACCAACCAAATCCTGTAAATTACCCCATCACACAGCAATCCTGAGTTTTGCAAGGGACCACTAGAGCAGGGAAAAAATTTAAATGTGATAATGAGCATGAGTGCTTTGGAAGAGGAACAGGAATTGGGGGTAGGGGGACAGAATTTTCACAAGGTTAAGGGAAAT
This sequence comes from Perodicticus potto, assembly GCA_963574655.1. Taxonomy (NCBI): domain Eukaryota; kingdom Metazoa; phylum Chordata; class Mammalia; order Primates; family Lorisidae; genus Perodicticus; species Perodicticus potto. The sequence goes on along the minus strand of CAUYRH010092145.1, from coordinate 10,248 downwards.
AGAGTTATGAGCTGAAGTACAGTATCTGGAAACAGTCAGCAAATTTTCACTTCAGAGTAAGAGAAAATAATTTAAGACTCAGAAGCGATGAAACAATTTGTCAACAGAGGCCCAGTGCTGTGAAGTCCACTTCCAGACCATGGAGAATAAAAATAGGAAAAAGATACAATTCAAGTGAGAATTAGATTACATAACATCAGAATTGCAAGATATATCTGTATAATTTTATAAAGGTCTTCATGCTACTAAATTACAGACTAGACTCCATTTTCATCCCCCAAGGGGGGAAGTCTAAGCCTTATTTGCTTAATCCTACACTAGTCATTGCAAAAGTATGGAAAACAAGGAACAATTGCTTTAACATATGATGATGCCAAAATGATAGAAAGAGGAGCAGACGAGGGAAGTTTATTGTGTGACGAAAAAGAAATAAAGGATTTTCAAGTCCATGACAGAAAACATGAATTTAAAGAAAGTAAAAATAACAGTGAGTAAGACAACTGGAGGGCAACAGAGCACAAGACAAATGCGTCAACAATTGCTGATTGTTGGCTCCATTAAAAAATGAAGTCCAACATTGTGCGGCCTCAAAAGACACATTTAAACCCAAAGACACAAACAGATTAATAATTAGATGACCTAATAGCTATGATGCGAGAAAATAAAGCATCCAATAAAGTGAATTTCATGGAATTGGATAAAATAATTGCTATACAAAGTGCACTGATGGGAAACAGGAAGACCGTGTAGCCATCTTAATACATGATACCTTATGTCTTAACTTTTCTCAAACTTTCTGGGCTTGGGCCCTTTTTACATTCAATAGTTATTGAAGACCTCAAAGAACTTTTGCATGTGTACTTTTTACCTGTTGTTATTACTGTTGGTGTATTAGATATTGAGCCTCAGGGTTTTTTTTTTTTAACTTAGAAATAGGTAAGCATACATTCCACTAGCAGTCAGGGCAATGTCATTATTACACATCCTGTAGTCTCAGGAAAAGTCAAAGAATGTCTTAATATGATTATGAAAATAGTCATACTTTCAACTTCTCAAAAGGGTCTCAGGGACCCGTGGGGCTGCACTTTAACCATATCATATAATTAACACCAAATCCATTGCATGTCCGTATCTATGTGGCTGGTTCTCTCATTAGCTTGGAGGATGTGGATTATGTTGTTTTCATCTTTGCTTCTTTTCATTTCCCCACTGCCTTACTCCACAATAGGCACTCAATCAACTTGTGCTGTTTTAGTGTTTCTGAGATGCTGCAATGAGAAAACCCCTGTCTTCCTGGAGCCTGGTTTAATCCAGGGATTCATCATTGTGGTCAGAACAGATCAATCCCACTTCCTAAATCCCCTTCCCAGGGTTCTCATCAAATTAAACAGATAATAATAAATAACGGAAAGAGGAAATAACAACTGTTTCAATTAGCATTTGTTTCGAGTCAGACTTTCTCCGGGCAGTGCAGTTCTGTGTTCTGCCACAGCAAAGCTCACTGTTCACTCCACTCCTTGGTGCCTGTCCTTTGAAATGCACCCATCATCAGATCATCTACCTTCTGGAACAAGCGTTTGGCGAATATTATAAACATGACATGGCACTTTTCAGATACCCACACAGAGTGGGCTCCTCACAGCTGTGCTACAGCTGATTAAACAGAGTCATGGACAAGCAACAGGGTGAAAAGAACATAGGGGCTGAATGAGTGAGAAAGAGAAAGGGACTACTAGGAGGACCGTCCAGATCTGGGAGGACAGACAGATGGTGGCATAAATGGGAGGAGAAAGAGCCAGAGGGGAATTTCTACGCATTTGGCTTAAAATGTCCATCATGAAAGGAGCACTTGTCATTTCTAAGGCATCAGCTGCAGTGCTTTTCATGACTGCCTTTCTTAAGAAAGTGGCCTGTTAACTTTTGAAACCAAATCCTGCTGGGGAGGACCAGGGGCAGAGCTCAGGGTAAATAGTGAGTGAGCACCCTGGGTTTAGAGGCTCTGCCCTCCCTGGGAGGGTAACATCACAGCAGAGGCTCTTAGCTGTATGTAAGAATGTGCAAACTTCTCTCCACCCTCACCCCAGCTCCTCAGGTCTGACTTTAGGAACTCATAAGTCTGTGCCATAGCTGCCCAAATCTGCTCCCTGCTACAGAAACAACTGTCACTTTATATAATTTTGTCCAATGATGGACACCCTCCTTCTCCCCTACTCCCATTAGGGGAGAAGATCTCTCTTGTCAGTCCTGCCTGCCACCCTCCCAGAGGACAGACTGACTCCCGAGTTCCACCTAGTGGCATCTCAGATCTGTGAAAATGAAGTAGACACAGAATGCATTATTGCCTTGTGTGTGCTAGCCGGTTCCCCGGAGCACACGCGGTCTGTGGCGGGGACTGAGCGGGCAGACTGCCTGGCGCTAACTTGCCCAGCGGACCCTGGGGAGGCTGTGAGCGTGCACCGAGGCCCGCCCCAGTGGGGTGGGGCGCAGTTTCTCAGGTTTTTCCTCTGGCCCAGCTCCCAGGGACCCACACCTGAGCACAGAGTGGGGGAGGGTCACATAATAACTAAAAAATTTGCTTCCTGGAAGGTTTAAGAAACAGCGACGGCATGGGGAGTGGTGGGAGAGCCCCATACAGCGAGTGGACTGACGCCGGCCCGGCCACGGCCCAGCTCTGGCCCACTTGGTGTTTTTTCTGAGTTGGTCAGCCCAGCCTTCACATCCTGGGGGCGTACTAGCCGCAGCCAGGTGGGTTTCTTGAGGTGCTGGGAACGTCGGCATTAGAAGGAAATCACTTTCCTCTTGTGGGAAAGAGAGTTGCCAGAGTTAGCAAAGAGAAACACAGGATGCCCAGTTAAATCTGACTGTCAAATAAACAGCTACTACTTTTTGTTTTTAAAGAATATCTATCTATCTGTGATGGATAGATGGGGTAAACAGTCTCAAGTAACATTTATCCTAAGTGAATGAAAGGAACATACTTATTATACTAAAACATTATTTATTGTTTATATGAAATTAAGATGTAACTGGGTGTCATGGGTTTTATCTGGCAGCCTTAGAAGTAGCACAGGGCTTTGGAAATACTGAGAAACTGTGACTTAGATGTGAAGAAAACAAGGTGGACCCTGGTCCCTGGGACCTATCTTGTCTACCTTCACCACAGGCCCCTCCCCACAGAGGGCCCTAAGTGGGAAAAGATGGTGCCTGAGGGGTAGATTCATCTACTCACACTTACGCAGGTATTTTTGTTGGTCAGGTACGATGAGTTAGAAAATGAATGACATGCTCTCTAAGCCCTAGGAGAAGGTGACATGGAAATACACGAAAGGTATGAAGTGTTCCCAGGGCACTGATGGGATGGCGATAGCAGTGGTGCAGAGACGGAAATAGTTCATTCCGTGCGTGGGATGGGCAAGTAGGAGAGGCTTCCAAGAAGAAGTTAACTTCGATCCATATGGTAATATGAGCAGGAGTGCTCCAGGTGAATGAGGATGTGTGAGAGTGAACAACTGAGTTGGGTTCTAGGAGTGCGGGGCAAGGGGAGGGTTTGTCTATAAAACATTCTGTGTGAAAAAATAGAAGGAGGTGTGAAAGAAAACGGCATGTTTGGGAAACTGTGAATAGTTCCATATGGCTATATCCCTGGATTTTACATGGTGGGGTTCCATGGTGAGAAATAAGCCTGGAGAAGTCAGCAGGGCCACATCTTTGAGGCCTTGCATGGCCCCTGCTCAAGTCTATAGTTCTGGCCTTTTATTTCCACTCATGAAGCCTCTGTGTCCTGTGGCCTCTTGATCCTCATCCCAGCTTTCTGCCTGTCTACTGGCTCTTTGCATCCCCTCCTTGTCTTGGGCAGAAAATTCTGGATCCTTTGTACTCTCCAGGCTCAGCAATCCAGTCCCACTCCCTCCATCAACACTGTCCTCCCTGCCAAGCAGCACTGGGAGTGTGTGGTCCTGTCCCTGAGGGTTTGCAGCCCCCTGGAGATACATCCCAGGGGGCTGCGATGTTACCAGGCACCCCATAAGCTTTCCTCTCCTCGGTTCTGTATATACTGACCTGATTTCTCAGCAAGTGTCACTTGCCATGTTTACCTCTCCTTCGGGCCCCAAACTTTCCCTTCCCTCAGCTTTTGCTACTTCCTAGCCACTGGGAAGGAAGTTCTTCCTGCCTTTCAGTTTTCTTTACAGGCTTCTCTTCCCTTTTGGACCCTTTGAGTGTTGGAGTTGGCCTTGATTCTGTCTTCACTCTTTTCTTCTCTGTTAACTTCCCCTGTCCTCGTGGCTTCAATTACTACCTTCATGTTGATGAGTCTTACCTCCTGTGCACCATTTTCTCCTTAGTTTCAGGTAGTAAAATCACCCGTACCCAACCTTTCTCTTGGAATGCCTCTTAAACAGTTCGTATTAAACATGGCAAAACTGACCTGATTATTTTTTAATAGCTTTATTGAAGCACATTTTATATATCAGAAACTTATCTCACTTTAAGGGTACAATGATTGTCAATAAGTTTACTGAGTTGGGAAACCGCCATTACAATCCAATTTTAGGACGTGTCCATCACCCCCCAAAGATCATTTGTGCCCATTTACACTTACTCCCTGTTTCCACCCCCAGCCCTAGGCAACCCAAACCTATTTTCTGTATGTAGACCTGCCTTTCCTGGACATTTTGTAATAGCAGAAGCACACAGTCTGTGATCTTTTGAGGTTCTTCCACATTATAGCATGTGCCATTTATTGCCATATCAACTCCATTGTATGCGTGTGTGGATATACCACATTTTGTTTATACATTCACAACCATTTGGAATTTCCCCCCTTTGGGTTATATAAATAATGCTGCAATGAACATTAGTGCAAAAATCTTTGTAGGGGCATGTGTTTTTTTTATTTATCTTGGGTGTATACCCAGGAGTGGCCTTGCTAGGTTATATGGTAAATTTATGTTTAAATTTTTGAGAAGCTGACAAACTGTTCTTCAATGTCTTTGGTATTTTTACTCACCATTTCCCAGTGACCTCTATTTCAATAAACGACTTTACAATCTATTTAACTAATAATCTAAATCCCTCAGGTTACTTTACTCCTCCTTGTCCATCTCTCCATATTCCATTAATCACCATGTCCAGCCCATTCTACCTCTTCAGTTTCTCGAGAACCATCTCCAAATTGTCACCCCTCTCTGGGACCATCTTAACTCAGGCCATCGGCTGAGTAACCTTTTTGCTTTAGGAACCTTTTCAGCCTTCTGTGTCCATCTCACCTTTCTCAATTCATTCATTAAAAAATTGCGAAATATTTGGTATTCACAAAAGAATACATGAGAACATGAATAATTTATAAATCATAAGTATAAAATGAAAGCTTCCTGCGCCCACCATCCAACTTAAGGCCTGAACATTGCCAACACTGTAAAGTTTCCTGTGGGCTCTAATCCAATTCTTCTTCACACTATGACTGATCAGGGAACTACTCTGCTTTAAAGGATTCAATGGCTCCCTATTGTCCACGAGATGAAGTCCAAACTTCCTATTTTAGCTTTGCAAGTTCTTCGTGATTTTTGAAATACTTTTCCCCCTGATCCCCTGACACTCCTTCTTACCCTTTGGATGCTATTCTTCAAAGTTATATCTTCAGGGAAGCCTGAGAGTGGAAAACCAGGCAAGGTGCTCACCAAACACTGAACCCTTCTCTGGTCACAGCACTCATCACTTTTCATTCCTAGCTGCTGGGAGAGCAGAGAGCTGGTTCATGTTGCTTGCCAGTGTACCTCCAATGTTAGCAGGATGCTTGGCACATGGCAGGTGCTCACTCAGCATTCCATTGAGTGCTTAATGGGTGAAGTGATTCTGATATATCCAGACATAGATGTCTCGTAGGTATGTGGGACTCAGAAGAAAGGTCATGAGAGAAAGACAGAGAGAGATTTGGGAGAATCAAATTATGTAAGTTCAAGTTAAAACCATAGGATTAGATGAGACCACCAGGGAGACGGCGAAAGCTAAGAGAGGAATATTATACTTATGTTTGAGGCTTGGGCCAGCAAAAGAGAACAAGAAAAAGTTGGGAGCAGGAGGACCAGAGAGAACGTGGAACCCGAGGAGGACAAACCCAGTGACATGCGCAAAGTCAAGGAGGGTGAGAAGTGACAAGAACACATTGGATCTGGCCTAAAGGACTCACTGGAGATTGAAGCCAGAGGACCTGCAATGGGAATGCTAAGCCTGAAGAGTGAAGGTACCTGAGGAAACACGGTGTTTAATGGAGTTCAGTGGCTCTCAAACCTTGCTGGAACCTCTAGTTCAGTGGTTCTCAAACCTTGACAGAACTAAGGGCAAATTGTCAAGGGGGCATCCCTCCAAGGGGCCTGAGAAGCATTTCTATCTGAAGGGGGGATTTGATTTTGGGTACAGGAATGAGTTTTATTCACATGTTTTTGAGCATTTCCTCTGTGCCAGGTGCTGTGCTGGGCTGAGCATCCTTTCTGCTTGTGGGAAGGATCCAATAGATCCTGAAGGCAGACTCTCAGGAGGGGGGACATGATTTACGAAGTCTGATTCCAGATGACGTGGCACATAGCTCTGGAAAAACGAGACCACTTCTTTTGGGACTTGAGGAAGTATAGAAAAGGTGGATCTTGAACCTTTGCCTTCTGCTGCCAAATTCAGTGAGTTCCTTCTTTCCATTTTTGTAAGGTGGACAAATGCGACTTCCTATCTATCCACATCTCTTGGGGAAAGGTGAGGAAGAGGAAGGTGAGGACGTAAATTCCTCAAGTGTCTCCTCTTCCTCTGTTATGACCAAATATGTACCTCTCATTCTCATTTCTGCTTTGTCTTGCTCCCTCTTAATCTTTATACAATCACATCTTTAAGGCAATAAGGTTTTCCCAGGATTGCCTTTCTATTTCATGTCTAATGGGAGGAGGGTTCATGAAGTTCGAAGGCTTGGAAACAGCGCCCTAAGACGACTGATGGGGAACCCAAAGAGAATTTCTAGTACGAGTTTAATATGCTAAGAGTTTTAACAGGCTTATGCCAGTAGGGGGAGCCCCAGGGTTGGGAGAGAACGCTCAGACTGCAGGGGTTTAAACCAGAGATGGGGACTTAATAATTTCAAGCAACTTTGTCAGCAGCCTAGAGGAATTTATGGGTTAAGTTAAAATAAAAGAGAAGAAGGAGGGAAGGAAGGAGACATATACACAGGAACATTTGCACCCACATAAAATACATGTAACCTGATTCCCTCAATTCTGCTTTAGTTCAGTGGTTCTCAAACCTTGCTGAATTAAGGGCAAAGTATCAGATACCACCAAGTCCTGTTTAAGTCCGGTTTATTGAAGGTGGGACCCAGAAAGCTGTATTTTTATTAAGATTTGTTGTTTGGTCAAACTTTTAGGTTCCTGAACCATCTTGTAGGCTTATCGGTGCACTTCTTTGTAAAATGTCGTTTTAGTAAAGAATCTGCTAAGTCAGTTTAACAAGACCTCTCCATTTTTCTTTTCTTTTTTTTTTTTTTTTAGAGACAGAGTCTCACTTTGTCACCCTGGGTAGAGTGCTGTGGCATCACAGCTCACAGCAACCTCCAACTCCTGGACTTAGGTGATTCTCTTGGCTCCGCCTCCCGAGTAGCTGGGACTACAGGCGCCCACCACAATGCCCAGCTATTTTTTTTTTTGCAGTTTGGCCAGGGCTGGGTTTGAACACACCACCCTCGGTATATGGGGCCGGCGCCCTACTCACTGAGCCACAGGCACCGCCCAACCTCTCCATTTTTCATATCTGATTATCCTCGCTGTCTACTTAGGTTCCCCATCCTCTATCATCCTCCAAATCTCCTTACTGTATTCAGGAGGAATCCTGCTAGTCAGGGTGGTCAGAGGCCACATCCCTAGGTCTCCCCCGCCCCCAGCCCCAGGTTTCCTCTTAGTAATTTTCCTTCCATCAGTCACTACCCTGATCTTTGGCTATAAATTCTCACATACTAGGGATGTATTTGGACTTGAGCCCAGTTCTGTACTGAGGTCTCTTTTTGCCTTTTGCAGTAATCCTAAATAAAATCTGTTTTTACCACTTTAACTGCTATCCAGCGCTGGTTTCTTTGACACTCTCTAGGTGACTCTGAAGTAACCTGTGGACAGATTGGTGAACTTCTGCTTTAAGTAATTAGGTAAATATTTTTGACAATGATTTGGGACTTTGTTTTTCTTTTACAATGCATGCAAACCCTCATTTCTTTCCTTCTAGATTCCTAATATTATAACATCACAGCTTTAATTAAACCAGTAGCCAGTGTTCATATTATTATGACTAATTGTTTACAGCTGGACAATATATCATACTATGATTGTGTTCCTTTTCTTTTATTCTTTGTTTAAATCCTGGGAGTTAATAATCACCTCGGGTGATTTTTTTTGTTTGCTTTGTTAGTTATCCATATTCTCCAAACCCTCTAACAAGAGCTATAAAACTCAGATGTATTGGTCAAATTAATTGGATAATGTATCCATTCCTTTACTTCCAGTCTGGACCAGGATCTTGATAGACCAATATCTGGGTAGATAACTGTGCCATTACCTGCGAACTTCTATTTTTCTCTTTGTTGGTTTACTTCCTCATGTGTGGTAGGGACTTTTTTTTTGAAATCTTGTGTGCAGGAGTGATATTTCACATTTTTAACATCTTTACGAGGGAGTTAATCCTTCAGACTCTGGCCACATAAAAAGCAGTGTGATAGTTCCAGTCAGCTCTTATCTCCTTGTCCTTATGTTACCTTTTCCTTGATTGTTTTTTGGCTGGGTAAGGATTTCTAAGTTGGAGATTATTTTTTCTCTCAGAATTCTAAGACATTGCCGTATTGCCTTTCAGTTTCTGGCTTCCTGTGTTGACACTGAGAAGTCCAGTTGTGTTTGGATTCTTGACCCTTGGTCGGTGAACTGTTTTTCTCTCTCTCGAACTTTTGGGATCATTTTATTCCTTGGGTTCTAACATTTCCAATAATGTGCTTTGATGAGAATTTTTGTTTGTTTGTTTGTTTATGGTGTTGGGCACCCCCTAGGCCCATAGGATGTGGAAATTTAAATATTTTATTTTGAAGAAAGTATTTTTTGTTTATTTTATCTCAGGATCTGAGATTCTATGCTGATCTTTTAAGTTTATCTCTGTCCCTTTTAATCCTACTTCCTGGGAGATTTCCTCAATTTTATCTTCCAGTGCTTTATTTTAATTCTTGAATTTCCTGTTGTGTTCTTATTTTAAAGATTGTTTTATTCTTCTCTGTACTTTAAAAAAAATTGACTACTTGATATTAATTCAAGGATGTGCTATCTTGCTTTATCTCTGGGGGGGATATTGATGTTGTTGTTGATGATTTCTTCTTCTTTCTAGATTACCTCTATTGCAATTCTTAGTATCAGAGACGTTTGTCCCATGCCTGGTGATTCTTGGAGTCTAGTCCTTGGCTGATGCAGCCTTGTGTACGAGGGCAGGGCTTGTCAACCTTTGGATTCCACTGTAGTATAATCTAGAAGGAACCTGGCAGTTTCACTGGGGACCCCCAAATATCAGTGTCTGTAGTTGGTTGGGTCCTTCCTATAGGAAGAGTCCTTAATTCTTCTGCCTAGGGTAGGCTGGGGTAGAATGAGTGGGGAAGGGTATGAGCCAGGCTGTTCATGTTCTAGGAGCTGAGCCAGAAAAAGGGGCTGGGGAATCTCATCTTTCAGTATAGAATCCTTCTATAATCCTGCTATTTCTAGTTCCTGTGCCGAACCCCACCCTCTTCTGTGTCTGGTGTCCCTGAGCTTGGTATCTCTTTGGTCAATTTCCCCAGAAAATAAACTGCCCTTCTCCAAAGGAGTAGATATGGAGGACAAGTGTCTTTTCCTATTTTTACCCTCATTGGTTTCTTTGTTTTCTGAAGTTCCTGATGCCCCAATCCCTGACACTGTTCCAGGGTTTTGGCTTCCTGTCGGCTTCCCATTGCAAGCACTTGGGACTCAGCAGTCTTAGGTTTGTGAGGCACTTGTCACTCACCTGTCCTTTATACCTTCCAAGGATGTCGGTATTCCCCAATGGCTGTGGTCTGTCTGGTTCCCATGTTCCCGTTCTCTTTGTCCTTGTGGTTTCCAGTTTGTAAATTCTTCTACTGTGGTCAGTGTATTTTGTAAGGAGGCAGAAATTAATGTTTGTTCAGAGAGCCATGTTGAACCATAGATAGTGTTTTTCTAGGGGTGGGGGGTGGGGGGT